>PVHX01004116.1:55156-131075 GCA_004024805.1 Geosciurus inauris
TTGACTTGGTTTCTCCTTTGATTGACTTTTCCTTTATAGTAGTTCCTCCCTTTGCCGATTTTCACTGTTGATTTTCATTTCCTCCTCATGAAATATTTTGCCAAGAAGGTTCTCTAGTGCAGACTTTCTCATTGTAAATTCTTTTGTTTTGATAAACTTTTGTTTATCATGGAAGGTTATTTCATCATCAAATATGAAGCTTAATTTTGATGGATATAAGATTCTTGGTTGGCATCCATTTTCTTTCAGAGCTTGGTATATGTTGTTCCAGAATCTCCTGGTTTTGATGGTTTGGGCGTAGAAATGTGCTGAAATTTGAATTGAAATGTGCTGAAATTTTGAAATTTTCCCCCTGTATATAATCTGAACCTTCTTTCTTGCAGCCTTTAAAATTCTATCTTTATTGTGTGTGTTAGGTATTTTCATTATAATGTGTTTTGGTTTGGATCTGTTATAGTTTTGTGCATTTGGTGTCCTGTAGACTTCTTGTATTTGATTTTCCAATTTATTCTTCATGTTTGAGAAATTTTCTGATATTATATTATTGAAGAGATTGTGCATTCCTTTGGTTTGTATCTCTGTGCCTTCCTCTATCCCAGTAATTCCTAGATTTGGTCTTTTGATTTATCCCATAATTCATGGTTTTTTTACCATCTCCATTGTGTGGTCAACTTTATTTTCAAGATTATATATTTTGTCTTCATTGTCTGAGGTTCTGTCTTCCAAGTTATCTAGTCTGTTGGTGACACTCTCTATTGAATTTTTTATTTGGTTTATTATTCCCTTCATTTCAAGGATTTCTGCTTGTTTTTTTTTTTTTTTTCCAGAGTCTTTATCTCTTTCTTGAAGAAATCTTTGGCTTCCTGTATTTGCTCTCTTATCTGCTTGTTGAAGTGATCAATGGTTGCCTGTATTTGCTATCTGATCTCTTTGTTCTATTGATAAATTGTTGCCTATAATTGCCCTCATATTATTTTCTACTTTACAGATCATTTTAATTGTGTACTGTCTGAACTCCTCTGACATTTTATCTACTGTGCTGTCAATTGATTCTATTGTTGTAGCATCTTGGTTTACTTGGGGCATTTTCTTCCCTTGTTTTTTCATGTTGTTGATAAGTCTTCCTCTCTAGCAGTGCAGATCTGAGATATTACAGTTTTCACTCTATAATCTTGTAGTGTCCCTGCAAGTTACCAGTACCTCACCTCTGGCATAACTGGGCCTCCAGGGGCCTCAGGGATGATCTTCCTGTTCCTGGCTCTTGTCTCTAGACAAAAGTAGATGAGGACAGTCACCAGTTGGTAGATGGAGACCACAGCATGGTCCTCTGCACATGAGTGGTTGGTCTTTTCCTCCGCACATTGGGCTGTGGTCAGTCTCTCCTAATTATTTTTATCAGATGTGTGAAATTTTACTTTAAAGAAACATACTCAGTAGCTATCTGGGACTTTATTTATCTAAGTAATCATGGGGTGAATCAGAGTGAATATCTCACAATTTTTTAGTTGATGTAGACACTGTAGTAGATTACTAGATAGGACAACTTTGAAAGATAAATTATGCTTGAACTGTCCTTAGCTGACCCTACAAATAGCAGAAGTAAATTCTTCTCAGATAAATTTGACTAGATTTTAGCTGAAATTTTCAGCCATTGTCTACGTATGGATGAAATTGGAAGGACAGTTCTAGCCACTGAAGTCACACAGCCACCCTGAAAGTTATAAGAACACTCCCACTGAGCACAGTCCTCTTTGTCCTTCTGACTTGACTGATGGGCCAAAGACTGGGTAACTCTCTACTTGTTTGGTATTTGTTGTTGTTGATCTACTATCATTTTGGATGTCAGGCTGAAAGAACACAGCACAGACCCACAAGGAAATACATGTGTCACTTTGCAATGCAGTCCTTATCATTTTACACTGAGGCAGGTAATAGTCATGAGAGAATGAGTTCATGGATGACTGGGAATATAGAAAGATTTATTTAACATATCTATTGAATAAATAAATTGTCTCCATCTCTTTATAGGGCACTAGACATGAAAATGGTTTCAAATTATATCCCTAAGTTTCCCTCCACTTACCTCAATTGTTCTAATCAACAGTTCCAGATAATCTTATACGTTAGATATGCTTGTAATGTTTTGAAAATTTATAGTTCAATCTTACCCTGGGTATTCCAATGCAAGGATTTTGCAGTAGAACATAGGCTTATTTGCTTTGAAAATCTTTGCTGGTGATTCTGATGTAAGTTGTTTAATAAGAACTTTGCTCAAGGAAGATGACTTGATTTCAGCCTAGCAAATGACATTAGTGTTCCAAAATGTGGAGGATATTTCTTAAACAAATAATGAAATGCTCACATTTCTTCACATTGGTTTTTCTCTGTCTAGGAAGTCCTTATGTACACATTAACGCATGTTCACTTTTCAAAAAATCAATTTTTTTTCTTGCCATACCTCTCAACAAGCAGCATCAAGCATTTAGTATATGGGATAATCAGAATCTTATTAAACATAGTAAGTTAAATTCACATATTACTCCCAAAATCTCACTAAAAGACTACTAAGATTTTTATAGGCATTAATCCACAAAATGAAAGCAAAGGTGAGAGGAGCAAGCCATAGGGAGAAGTCAGCATTTTGAGTGTTGGAATGCAAATTGATGAGTGGTGATAAATAGAAAACTGGAGAAAGGTGACCCCTATAAGTTTCCAAGGAGAGTAGGTCCCGGAAGTCCAGAGCATCCTTGAAACTTCAACAAGGCCCTGGGTGGCTCATCAATTGGAAGTAGAGAGGACTTTACATTTGACTAGAAGTGAATGGGGGCAGGAAGTAAGATTATTAGTTGAAAATCTGTATCAGAAAATCATTAGGATTCTAGATCCTTTTCTAAGCCTTTTCAACCAGGTAACATCACTCCCTCTCCATGCTGGCTGCAGTTTTAATGTCTGGACAAGTTTAACTAAAGTGTCTGAACATGGGGATGTTAGCCATTACAGAAGAAGACAGATGGATTAAATATAATCCACTTATTGAACAGTGTAAATAGCTTGCAGCCTGAGATCACAGAGAGCTAGGATACTACCAGCAAGAATAGTTGGGAGGATTACTTCCTGTAGATATTATATATATCTTATATTACATACATATATATATGTATGTATGTGTGTGTATGTGTGTATGTGTATATGTATGTATGTATGTGTGTGTGTGTGTATCATGAACTCCCATGCTAAAAACTTAAGGCACATGATTCTGACTTCATATTATCTACAAACACAACCTACAAACCTGATAGACTCTCATTATATACCAACTTTGGCCACTTAACATTAAAAACCTTTTCCTGCACATATTCATCTCTAAAGAAAACAAAAGGTGAGTTCCTTATTTCTCATTCTGTAAAATGAATTAAACCATCCACCTAAGAGGAAAACAAGTGAAGACTCATCAAGCACTTCATCTAGGGTTAAATTAAGTTCTTTGGATGATTCCAGGCTTTGATAATATTCAATTGAATAATTATTTTCTTATTTCCTATTTTTACTCAGATTATATAAAAAGACAAAGAGTAAAATTCCATATTAAAAACTGTCAGTACAATGTACTTTGTGAATTATAAAATAAATTACTTAGGAAAACATTTTTTGATAATATTCAATTGAATAATTATTATCAACTGAAGTCTACATTTATAGTAACCACTATCTATATGTCTTATTTAATCAGTAGAAGAATTGTGTGTTAAGAATAAAGGACAACTTTGGGAGGCTGAGACAGGAGAATCGCGAGTTCAAAGCCAGCCTCAGCAACAGTGAGGCACTAAGCAACTCAGTGAGACCTTGTCTCTACATGAAACACAAAAGAGGGCTGGGGATGTGGCTCAGTGGTTGAGTACCCCTGAATTCAATTCTGGTACCAAAAAAAAGAATGAAGGACAGGTCGTGATCCCAGGTGCAGGCTTGTAATCTCAGAAGCTTGGGAGGCTGAGGCAGGAGGATCACGAGTTCAAAGCCAGCCTCAACAACTTAGTGAGAACCTGCCTCAAAATAAAATATAAAAAGGGCTGGGGATGTGGTTCAGTAGTTAAGCGTTTCTGGGTTCAATCCCCAGTACCAAAAACAACAACAACAACAACACACACACACACACAAAACAAAAAAAAAAACCCCAAAACAGAAATGAGACAATATTCCATAAAATCAGAATGAAAATATGAGTAGATACATTATTTTCAATTTTTGCAACTTGAGTCCGTAGTTGATATTTACAATTTTTTGTTTCACTACCAGTTATGCCCCTATCTGCTGATCAGTTACTTAAGATTTTTACCTGAAAGAAATATTTTTTTCTTTATTCACATCATCATTCCAGAGAGACCTAAGTCTGTGGTAATCTTGCTCATAGATGTTACATTATCTTTTATCACTAGATACAGCAGGATTAGAAGGCACATCAATGTGCTCCCCCAGGCTTCAAACATCCTTTTTGCCATCTCAATTTATGGCAACAACTCTGTTTTTCTTAATAATCTACATCAGTCACTGCAGCCAACATCAAAACCTATCTTTAACCTATTCATCTAGTGACATGAAAAGCCTGAAATGACAAGAATGCAGCCACATAATTTCTTTTCATATACATTTTTTTGTGAGTTTTGAGAGAGTTCTCCAGGGTCTCTTGCATTTTTGTACATCTTGCTAGCAAAGGCAATCAGAGCTTTTCTCTGGACTATCTATCTCTTTATGTCTGTATAACAAAAACACTTGGAAGATGTAAATAGTACCTTTCCCCTGAACAGAGAGCTTGCTTGTTTTCTGTCTCCATGAGGGGCAAATTTTGGGTAGGTGTGTTTGCAGCTCATTACCTAACCTAGGGATTTCCCAAGATGAGCATTCCTCAGCTATTGTCTTCATCTTTTTGAACTGTTATAACAAAATACCACACATTGCGTGGCTTACATAATAGAAATGTATTTTCTTACAATTCTGGAGGCTGAAATTCCAAGACTAAGACCCTGGTAAAGTAGGTTTCATTCTGATTCCTCTTCTCTTGGCTTGTGGACAGCTACTTCTCTCTATGTGTGTAAATTGCCTCTTCTTATAATAATACTAATCATATTGAATCAGAGTCTAACCCTTAGGGCCTCATTTAACCTTAATTACTCCCTTGAAGTCCCCATGTCCAAATATAGCCACACTGAGGGTTAAAGATTCAGCATATTATTGGGGGGAGGTGTGTTTACAAATATTTAGCTCATAGTAGCTATAATGCAAAACTGTAGGTGCCCTATCTACCTTAGTCAATCCATGAGACTTGGTTTTGGGAAAAGAAGAACTCACCTCTGCTAATCAGCTTTCTATCACTGTAAACAAATAACCAGGAAAAACAACTTAAAGAAGGAAAAAATTATTTTGGCTCATGGTTTCTTGTTTCAGTCCATAGTAGCATTGGGATTGTGGTGAGGCAAAACACTGTGGCAGGGAGGGTGTGGCAGAATGAAGCTCCTCACCTTCTGGACCAAGAAGCAGAAAGAGAGAGGGAGACAGAGGGAGAAAAAAGGGGAGAGAAGGAAAGGAACGGTTCAGAGAAAAAACACCACTCAAAAGCCAGCTCTCTGGGACCCACCTCTTCCAACTAGGCCCCATCTCCTCGAGTTTCCACTACCTCCCAATAGCACCATCAGATGGGACTGAAACCTTTAATACCTTTAATACCTGAGCCTTTGTGGGACATTCACAATACAAACTATAGCATTGCCATAATCTTAAACTTGTGCTATTTGTTGAGCTCTGAGTAATAAAGTTCTTGTTCTCTAACCCAAGAGTCTTTTGCCTGACTCTATTAAGCTATGAGGTCCAATTTATTAGCGTACAGGCAGAATAAAGACTTAGATCCTTTATAGCCTTTAACTACTAACAATATTACTTCTCTTATATACTAAGACTCTAAGTCATCAAATCTTAGATTTATAAAGAAAGTGGTACATATTTACTAGTGAATATATTAATATAATTCTCAGGTTGGCTACTTCAAGTTATCCATTTCAACTTCCTCTGAAAATACATACATTCACTATTAACAGCTACTTATGTTGATAGCTGTTTTGGAGCATTAGCAGCCCATTTTAGAAACATTCAAACCTCACCACATGGATTTTTCTGTCCATAAAGTCAGTTACATATGAGCAGTCGGTTCCATCATAAGACTAGCTGGAACTGACTAAGGCCAAAAATTCTAATAGCATCCAATAAATTCTAGACAACGTAGGCAACTTGGTTACCTATTTTTCAATCATTTAATTTCTACCAGGGACCAGGGGTAAGTCAAAACATGCTTCTCAGAAGATTGGTATCTGGCAAATACATTTCTTCAAATCTTAGGGTAATCCTCTGTGATCCACTTATCCTAGGAGTAGCACTTTTTAAAGGCATGTGGCCTCTGTGGTCTCAATTACTCACTTTGGTCATTCTGTCATGAAAGCAGCCAAAGACAATATGTAAGTGAATGAGCATGATTGTGTTCTAATAATACTTTATTTATAGAAAATAAAGTTTATCAATCCCTGCTCTTACCAATGTCACTAATCCATAGAGTATTTTTGAATGTTCTACAAATACTTGACTAACTGGATTTTCTGGCTGACAAGGGCCAAATTCAAAGCTAGTACCACTGTAACTTGACATAGATGGAGAACATTTTCTTTCTCTTAAGCTGCTCAATGCTGGTAGCTCTTGAGCTACCTTAATGAGTTAGATTCTCTAATGTTTTCTACAAAATCCAAAGGGATTCAATAAAGCATTGCACATCTTTGTTAGTTCTAGTGAGCATATTTCACTTGGGAGGAAAAAAAATTCAAATGTTCTAAAACACTGAGAAGACAAATTTCACAGAGATTTTTATACTCATTTATTGATGGATTTTATATTACAGCTCTGGCACAAAGTTGCATTACCAGTCATCCAAACTACTGTCATTTCCTACTTACTAGATTCTAGTAGTATGATGTCATTGATTTAATAGGAGTTGGCAAACTTTTCCTCTAAAGCACAAAATAATGAATATTTTAGACTTTGTGATATACATTCAGTTCATGCCACATGTTTGTATGTGGGGGAGGATGTGGTGTGTCTATAACCCTTTACAAATATAAAAGCAACCTTATATCACAAGCCATAGAAAACCAGATATTATTTGATTAGTAGATCCCAGTTTGCCATCCCATTTAGAGTCCAATTTCTGGAATGATCAAGGTTCTGTAGCACCAAATTATGACACAGATCCCAATAATTTGTTCAGCTCTAAAGCATATGAATGAAAATGCAATGCTCTCTTTATTGACTCAATGAAAACTGATTCTGGTGTTCTTTACCTTATGGTTGCACAAACAACAACAAAAACCCAGAGACAAAGGCCTTTGCTGATTTCCTTTAGCAAAGAGACAATTAGAAGAATAGATAGACAATATCCTAAATGTTTGTATACCCTCAAATTCAGATATTGAAATCCTTACCCCAATATTGTGCACATGTACCAATACATAACAACAAATCACATAATTCTGTACCAATAGAACAATTAAAAAAACACAAAGTGCTTAAATTAGGCACCTAGCAAGTATCATTAAAATAACAACAACAAGAAATCCTAACCCCATGATTATTATGTTAGGAAGTGGGGTTTTGGTAATTTAGGTCATCAAGGTAGTGCCCTCATGAGTGGGAGCAGTGCCCTCCTAAGAAAGAACTCCAAAAGTACTTTCACTCTCATTTCCACTGGGTGAGAATATAAAAAGTTGGTAGTCTACAACCCAGAAAAAAGCCTTTATCAATACTTGATTATTAAGATTTGGATGTGAAGTGTCCCTCCAAAGCTCATTAATAAGACAATGCAAGAAGATTTGAAAGAGAAATGATTAGGTTATAACATTAACCTAACTGGTGAATTACTCCCCTGATAGGGATTAACTGAGTGGTAATAGAAGCAAAAGTATGTGGCTGGAGGAGTTGGGAATTTGGGCATGGCTTTGATGTATCTATTTGTGTCTGGTTAGTGGAGTCTCTCTCTGCTTTCTGACCACCACCTAAGCTGCTTCCCTCTGCCACACTCTTCCACCATGTTGTTCCTGTCTCACCTGGAATCCTGAGGAATGCAGCCAGCTGTCTCTGGATTGAGACACCTGAAACTGTGAGCCCTCAAATAAACATTTCCTTCTCTATAATTGTGCTGATTGGGTCATTTAGTCACAGCAGCAAAAAATATGACTAAAACATTGATTGTGTTGCCATCCTGATCTTGGATTTTCCACTTCCAAACTGTAAGACATGCATTTAAGTTGTTTGAAACCACCCAGTCCATGGTACCTTCATATTACAGCTCTCACAGACTGAGACAAGGCAATATTGCAATTAACTTTTGTTTACATTCATAATAACCAACTGTCAATCTCCAGGGTGTCTTGTTTTCAACACAACTCAACAGGTAAATTAAGTGCCAAAGATGATAGTAATCATGCCTTTTACATTTCTCAAGTCTGTGTTGGTCCCCCAAATATATAGCATTATTTTTTATTTGTTATCTTAAGCAGAATGAAATGTTAGAGACTCCCAAGTGACACTTTCTTGTCCTAGGATCTCTAACTCAATTAGTTAAGACACTGAATCTGATAAGAATTCTGGTGATTATTGAGTGTATCCATTTTCCTCAGATACCTATAAGATCACATTTTACTGGAGCTCCCCTGTGATATTGTGGATCCCAAGAATTAGCATTATCTCAGAATCAATGTCTAGTCACCCTGAAACAGTATGGGTATTTTTCTTCACCCAGAGAACAATAACCCTTGAAAACTGACATCAAGAAAGACTAAGAAGGACATTTGGATATATTTTTATAATATTATCAGTTTCTTTACTCAAGTCTATCCAGACTACTTCAAATGACATGAATTCTGTGATTTGATACTGGTTGTAGAAATTGAGTATCAGGCTATTGTGGTGGCTCATATCTGAACTCTGTTTGGTACACATAAAATATTTCCTGTTCCACAAATCAAGTAAGAAATTTCTGGGTAGCCATGAAATTTACTGTGAAGGACACTATGATAAATAAGTAACCATCAAAGATTTATTTAGTTCAGAACATTCTGGTGCCAAGTAGAGTAAATATATCTTTATCTTATAAATTTCAACCACTTGATTGCTTCCAACATAGCTACTAAAAATAAATTACAGATTTCATTAGCAGTCTCTCTCATTGTCCAGTGGTCTATGAAAATTAGCCATTATGACACATTTCAAGGTTTCTGTGCCTACCCCCATCAGTGTATTTATGAAAGTCTCCATGCAGAGACTCTCTTATGAACTTTGTCAGGACATAAAGAGTAGGTGTGCAGATGTATTTACCCACAATAATACATCTATCTCTTTGCACTTTGGATTCCTTCTTTACATTACACCAAAACCATCTGGTACCTCAGCCTTACTTAGAATAAGACACCAATGAGTCTAGGCATCAGTCACTGAACCAATCATGTGCCAAATTGGTAGAGGCTTTGAAACTTGACATGTAATAAACTTCTGTAATTGGCTATTAACAGAAAAATAGTCTATTAACTGCTTAAAACAGCACATTATATCTAGACTCTTTGATAAGTGCATCTAAGTTAAGATATTGTCTGATCTGATATTTTTTTCACTTGCTGACTTAGTATCGAAAAATGCATTCCTGCACCTAACCCAGACTTGTATTGATACAATTTAGCAAGATTTTGTAATATTTTTGATTTGTACTGTTCTCTTGTAGCTTTAACATTTTGATTGATCTCCTAAAACATGCTGGTATCTGACTAACATTATAGGTTGGAAACCAATAGGACTATATAGGAAATAAGGGGAAAAGATTCCTTCTTCAAGATAACTGCTTGTCTCCTAGGAATACATTATGGAAACTGCTTCTGGTTCAAGAGGAGTTTTCTCAGTCTCCTGGGATGGTATTACCAGTTGAGTTTATACTTGGTGTCCTAGGCCTTCACAACTGATCTTAGAATAATCTGCTGTAGCCAGAATCATGTTAACATGGCATATTCAACCACATTACAAGAAATCTATTCTATTAGGATGAAGGAAGATGTAAAAAAAAGCAAACTTCCATCTTGCATGATAGAAATCTAAGAATTATGTTAGCCAGGCATGGTGGCGCATGCCTGTAACCCCAGCGCTTTGGGAGGCTGAGACAGGAGAATCATGAGTTCAAAGTCAGCCTCAGCAACAGCAAGGCACTAAGCAACTCAGTGAGACCCTGTCTTTAAATAAAAACACAAAATAGGGCTGGGGATGTGGTTTAGTGGTAGAGTACCCCTGAGTTCAATCTTCAGTACCAAAAAAAAAAAAAAGAAAGAAAGAAAAAAGAAAAAGAAATTTAATAATTATGCCTAAATCAAATGTAAAAATAATATAGTAATATTATAAACATGCTCTTTAGAAATAGGAAGAAAATATAAGAGGAAATAGCTGAAAGAATTGAAATTGGTTGTTTCTGGGTGACAGAAATCCAGGGTAAACAGATGATTATATTTTTTGGTTATGCATATTGCGATAGTATTTAAATTTAAAACCAGTTTGATTTACTATATTAATGCAAGCAAAAAATACACATACACTTGGATATGTAGATATTTTATATATATATATATACACACACACACACACATACACACACACATACATACATATACAGTACTAGTGTTCTAGGGCTGCCATGAGAAAATGCCACAGTCTGGGTATCTTAATGGGAACATGTTCTGTCATAGTTCTAGAGGACAAGAACCCAACATCAACATGCTGGCTGTTGTGTCCTCTTCTGGAGCCTCTCTCCTCACTTGTGGAGGGCAGCTTTATCTTGTCTTCATTCATATGGCCTTTTCTCTGTGTGCCCATTTTTGGTGACTCTCTCAATGTCCTAATATCCTCTTCTTAAAAGGAGAGGATTGAATTTGGCTCCACTCTAATGTCCTCATTTTAACTTTCTCTTGAATGCCCTTACCTCCAAATTCAGTCATTTTCTGAGGAATTGGAGTTTAAGGCTTCAAAATAGAAATGTGGAGAACACAAGCCTTGAACATAACATACATATATATTTTATATAATTATACTATTACATAATTATGATCTAATTATATATGCAAGGGTTACATGTATATCTAAATATAAATTTTATAACTGTATAATGCTTGTTTTCCCTCTCAAGTCCTTCAGCTTTAAATTATGGCACCCTTCATTTCCAATCCAAGTTTGTCATTTTTATGGGAAAGTTGTTTCTGATTTTCAAAATTTTGTTTCTTTCCTAATGAAACAAATATCAGGAGTTTGTATTAAATACATTTTTTGAAGTGCCTAGCCAAGGAATTGTACATAGTAAGATATCTAGGCACTCATTGACTCTTGCACTCAACTGATAGACATAATAACGATATTTATTTCTGAAGTATACATGGATTTATTCATACTATCACCGATTAAAAATTATTGCACCATTAGTTATATTTTTGAAGCTCTTCTTAGAATAAAATATAAATAAAAATATTTCTAAGGATTAAAGAATTTATATTTAATGAAGTAAATAAGATACAGACAGAAAGTGAAACACTCATTGGTGGTTTCTATAATAGAAAACTCAGGAACACAGGATATAAAAAGTGAGAAGGATGAATCTACCTGTTAGGAGGATAAGGACAGGAGGCAGGGCCAATAAAGGCTTTAACAGAGATGATGGAAACTTACAACTGATTGTTAAATACGAGTTTACAGAAGGGAAGAAGTATATTTTAGGTAGTGAAAATAGGAAAGCAAAATAAACTAGAAATAATGATAAAAGTTTACCATTTAGAGAAATAAAAAGAATAATTGGAATAGATAGCAGAGGGGGAGTGTTAAAAGAATAGTTTTTTGTGGCATTATTTTATTTGGTATTGATAGAAACACAATGAAATAAGTATTTTTATTTTCTGAATGTTATGAATTAGGAAAATAAGTTGATAAATGTTGAAGTCCATTGCTTGGTATCACCCTTCCAGCAAGGGATAGACTTCTAAATGAATCCAAGAACCTTTCTCTTAGTCATGACTGATAAATTAATGCTTGTTGAATGAAACTTTGCATAAAACAACAGTTGATTATAAATGCCATGTTCATGTGTTGAGGCCATGTCTACCTGGAAGTGAAAAAATATTTTAACAGCAGAAATTATTCAAGGTTTGTGTTACCGTATTTGTATCATTTATATCACGCTTCACATGGGTCTGCTGATGAGCTGGGGTCCTGGGGGATGAAGGTATGGGGTCCTTAGGAAGGACAATATGGGGTCCCATGGGATGAAGTATGGGGTGGACGGTCACGGAGTCATTCATCCAGACACAGGGGGTAGGTAAAACTGCTCTGCTGGAGTGAGATGCAGAACCTATTTATTTCAGGAAGTATGACAGTTCATATAGGGTCCTTGGACCAATCATGGCCCTAGGTTATAGCCAATAGGGTATTGCTCCATGTCAGGTGCACAGCCAATCAGTATGGGGTGAGGCTGAAGGCAGCCAATAAGCATAGGGTGAGGAAAGGGGAGGGGAGGAGTTGAATACAGCCAATCAGCATAGGAGGTGCTAAAGGCAGCCAATCAGCATAGGATAAGGAAAGGGGAGGGGAGGCATTGAAGGCATGGAGAGAGCTCCTATATTTCCCCCTTTTTACTTTTATTGAAAGGTCAGTGTGGCCTGTGTGGCCTGTAAGCAAGCATGTTGGAGGCATCTATGATAATCTCCTCATGGGAGAGAATCATTCCGCTGGATTTCCAGATTTCTACATGTTGCATATGGGGGGGGGGGGAGGCAAATGAGACTGTGCCTGTCTTATATTGTGCCCATCTTTCAGAGCATCTTACCGGTCATTGATTAACCAGCCCATATGAATGTGTCCCAAGATGAGTTCTCTCCTAAGAGAAGGGGTAATGGGGTTGGGTGGGGCTGAAAGGGAAGAGGGATTTGTGGTTAGTTTCAGCCAAAGCTGTGAAACCTTGCGTTTCCAGTGAAGATGGGGTGGGAGAACTTCTTATAGGTTCTCGAGGGCTGTGATCCATGCAGCGGGAATTTTCTTGTGTTCCTGCAATTCTTTAATGATATAAACTAAGAGAACTTGTTTAGTTTCTAGTTTGGTTAATTGTCTTTTTATACATCTGACAAAGAGAAGGACTGGAAGAAGGCTTAGGACCCCAAGCCCAATGATAATCCAACTGGATGGATCTAACAAAGCTGATCCACACCTTTTGAAGAATAGAAGGGTCAAAGACAACATTAGCTTTGGTTTCACTAAGTTTTAATATATTGTTGTGGAGGGTCATGGTATAAGGTCTGTACCATGTGATGGCTTCCCTGTGAATGAGGATATAAGTTCGAGTAATAGGCAGTTGCTCCAAGTTATGGAGTCTAAGGGGGTAATCTCAGAAGATCTACTGATAGCCCTCTTCCAGGGGCATTTCTGGATGAAAGAGAGAGGCCAATGTCTGATCTTAGGGAGTGGCCCTTGTTAACACCACTGGGCAAAGTTTGAATATGTGGCGTTACCTTTTAGAGAGTCACAACATGCCCCGTAGTTTGTGCAGGTGGTGTTTCTAGTGGTGTCATTAATCTTTTGCAGTTCTGCTAATATGCTTTTGAGTGAATATGTCCTTGTCATCTCTTGTTTAGTAAGAGTTTTGGCTTTTCTGTTAAGTGAGAGTGGGCAGTAACCCAAAATACCACCTTGGTTGGGTTCCCAGAGAATATCGTTGTGAAAACAAAGGACATTTTCATAGTGTGTCATAGTCAAGGAGATATTTTTTAAGAGGACAAAGGTCCAAGTGTTGTTAAGCTCAAAGGAAATATTCCATGTCTGAGAGGCTGTGGGGTCAGAGGTGACAGGACATTGCAATGACTCATTGGTAGCTAAGAGAACGGGCAGGACAGTATCATCAAGGCCTATGGGCAGCAGTATTCCAGGAAGAGGGGCACCAACCCACCAGGAGGTGGCAGTGCCCCAGAGGGCCAATAGTAGTATAAGTGGATATTGCATTTTAGAGGAAGTAAGGCAGGGAGGAGAAGCAGCAACTGCAGTAGGCACTGTAGGCAGGGTTGGGTAAATACAAGGGGGGTCAGAGGCAAGGGAATTTCCAGGAAGAGGGTGTTCACAGGAAGTTGAGGATGAAGGATCAGGGCTATGTGATTCATGTTGGGGGGGGGTGTTGTAGAGGCCGCCTCATTGAGGCCATTTTCATCCTCCACAGAGGAGGAGAAGACTGAGGAGAGATTTCCCATGGTGAAGAAATGGAGATGAGAAACACTAAAGTGAAACTAAGCAGTAACATTAGCAAGAGGAAAAGCTAGCAAAAAGAAACTGAAAGCAAAGAGAACAGAAAAAACTATGAGGATTGTGAGAAGAAAGAGAATGTGAGTTTGGGTCTCAGGAGACATAAAAAACACAGAAATGTTTAGGATCAGGGTATGTAGCGCTTTGTGAGGCACTTCTGTTGGTTTTTAGGCCACAGCCGTATGCTCACACAGTGTCTTGGAGGACCATATGCCATGGGAGTTATGGTGGTTCCAGGCCCTAGGCTGATCAGACACTTATGTGTGACTACCGGATGAACCAGGAAGTGGAGGTATGTTTCCGGACCTAACTTTATTACACAAAGACAAACAGACACAGAGGACAATCACAAAAAGCCTGATGTTACCTTCACCAGCAAGACAAGAAAGACAGGGACTGCCATGAAATCAGTTACCAAAGGGTCAAGCAGGCCACTAGAGCACGTGGGTGCCAGATGTCATTTATATCATGCTTCGCATGGGTCTGCCAAAGAGCTGGGGTCCCACGGGATGAGGTATGGGGTGGACAGTCGTGGAAACACTCACCCAGGCACTGGGGGTAGGTAAAACTGCTCTGCCAGAGTGAGATGCAGAACCGGTTTATTTCAGGAAGTGTGACAGTTTATATAGGATCCTTGGACCAATCATGGCCCTGAGGTTACAGCCAATGGGATATTGCTCCATGTCAGGCATGCAGCCAATCAGCATGGGGTGAGGCTGAAGGCAGCCAATCAGCATGGGGTGAGAAAAAGGGAGGAGAGGCATTGAAGGCAGCCAATCAGCATAGGGTAAGGAAAGGGGAAGAGAGGCATTGAAGGCATGGAGAGAGCTCCTATATATTTGACTTATTCCACTTAACATTGTGTCTGCAAGATCCATACATGTTGTCACAAATAATAGAATTTTATGCTTTTTTGTGACTGCAAAATATTCCATTGTGAATATACCACACCCAGTGATGGACTTTCAGGTTGGTTCCATATCTTGGCTATTGTGAATAGTGCAGTAATAAACATTGGAGTACATGTGTCATGCTAGTTACTGTGATTTGATTATTATCTATGTGTACAGGAATCAAATCATCATATTGGGACCAGGGATCAAGATTAATGTCAGAGCACTTGCCTATCATGTTCAAATCCCTGAGTCCAATTCCAAGCACTAAAAAAACAGCACATTCTACTTCATTAGTATGCACTATTATTACGTGTCAATCAAAAACAAACAAAGAAGCCAAAGAAGCCAAGGTTTAACTGGCAAATTGAAAGTAATATTTGATTTGCTATAGGATAAAGCAAACCTACCAATTGCACCTTTGAAAATATGTTTTAGAGAAAACATCTGATTTGACATAATTATTATGTTTTTGTTTGTTTTCCTTCTTTAGGTCAAAAGTATTGTGCTTACAAACTAACTAGGTATTATTAGATCTTAGTGACTATATTCTCATCATATTAACTGGGTGGGATAATATAAATGAAATACACTTCATACATAGGATTATTCATTTTTCCTAAAATCATTAATTGGGATGAATAACTGTCAAATTATTTTATGATACTATGCACACAAGAGGAAAACCAAACTAAATCCGTAAAACTTGGTTTCAGGTATTACAGATTGTTAATTATGTTTGAAAAATTATGCTTTAGATAAATATAATCACAATTAATTAACTTAAATGATATGCCTTTTCTAACACTTATAGGAATATCCCATTTCCCAATTTTGTCTCTTTCTTATCTAAGTTGGATGGAATATCTGATCATCCTATATTTTTCTCTTTTCCGAAGTGCACTTAACTTGTGCCTGTGTTGTCTTTGCATTCCCTGGAGATCAGAACCTGTGCAGAAGAGTGAAACTGCACTTGAGGGCCCCAGGATTATTCCATTCTGGGAGCATCATTCCACTTCAAGGTGCCAGGACAGGGTGGTTTGAGAATTCCACTGAGCAGGTAATAAATTAGATCATTGTGCAAATTTTCTATATAAAAGTGCCAAAAGATCATCTTTTATATGACAGCAATGTCTTTGCTTATTAATGGTGATTATTTCCTAAGTTTTTTTTTTCCCCAAAGACTATAGTTTAACCATTTACAACTGATTCAGGCAATAAGAAAAAAATCAGACAAAAGAAGAGAATGGCATATGTGTTAATGTCTAGAAGTCTGGAAATTAACCATTAGAATCTCTTTCTCAATCTCTTAATTATATTTTTAACTTCAAGTACATTGTCATTGTAGAGGTGCTCTGATGAAGTTCTATGAGTTTTAAGCTTGAAATTAATAACATTTGAGATAATTAGCAGAAGAATAGAGAAGCTTAATAGCTAGGAAGCATGCAGTTTACAGAAAGGAAAAAAAAAAAAAACCTTTAACTGAAGTTGCCTTTGGGTCACATTAGTATTTAATTGGCATGTGAGGGTTAATGGTAATATGGTGAAGCTGATTGGTTCCACAGCCATGGAGATTATACATTATAAGTTCATATTTCAATGGCAGATAATGCTTTAAAAGTTCAATAACACTTTCCAGGAGTTTCTATTATTTTGAAATTAGAGACATAGATTATAACATAGTGGAAATTAGTCCTTCCCTAATGAACCTACAGTAATAGTCATTAAATTCAGAAGCCTGGGCTCTGTAATTGATAATTTAACAAACTTGAACCATATAGATGTGTAATTCCATAATCTTTGGTTTTATTTTGAAAGTAAAGCAAAACTGCTCTTTAAAGCAGTAAATCACGTGTGCTGTCTGTCCCTAAGGGGAGGGAAGAGGGATTCATTGTCACATCCTTGCATCAGTACCTTTATTGCTTCAGAAATGATGGAGATGCTGGCATGCTGATATGCAAATAACATCCCCTTCCTGCTCTGCAAGTGACTCCATGCCATTGTGGTTATTCTGTAACCTTTAAAGACTTTCCTTTCTATCCAGCCCTGTTGCCAGCCTGTTCAGAATTATGCAGTCTTGTCTTCTCCTTTCTTGCTCACATATACATTGTGGCCTAGGACTGTGCAAAATAACTATTATTTGATTACTATGTTTCAGAACACCTCTGACCAATGATTATTTAATGTGCTTACCATATATATTTACTATTGATCCTCCCCACAAAAATGCAAGCTTCTGGAGGGAAGAAACCTGTTTCTTTCATTGTTTATTTGCTGGCTTATCTGTTTTTACACTACTGTATCCCTAGCATCTAGAATAGTGCCTGGCATATATTAAGTACCCATTACATTTTTATAGAAGGAATAAATAGCTGAATGAATAAATGAATGGATTTGTCTTCTTGTTCTGCCCAACTCTTACAAAAATCATAGTCACTTAGCTGTATCTGTCATTTGTTGTGTTAAAGTTAATATTTTCTTGTGTTATTTTTGGGCCTGGAGATATCCTGTGTGCTTGTGTGCTGTATCAGCAGCATACTAGGTCTCATCAGACCATCAAGTGATCTCCATCCTACCCTTGCTCAATGCTTTAGAGTCAGTTTCCTTTAACTCCTTGAGACAGTTCCATGCAGCCGCATGCTATTTAGCACCTTTGCCAGCTTACCTTCACTCCTCTTTCCTACTCATTATGCACATGGAAAAGAGAGAGAACCTGGAAGTCAGGCTAAATCCCAACCAATATCAACCAATATCCTGGGGTATATGATGCTCTTGCTTGGTTCTTGGAATCATGGACCTCTCAAGGATGCTCTTACTTTTTGCCTTATGGTAAAAAAGAACTCCTGGTGATGACCTGGCTTCTCACTTGATACTAAATGTTACCATTTCCCCACACTCTCAGCATTGAAGGATATCAGTGATATCCTACCATATTAAATTTACCATTGAGACAGAGGCTGATTTGCATTTGGTTGATGGAAATTCATGTCTATAGACAGGTGTTGATCCTCTGGGTAAGCACAGCTGGCATCATGCTATTTATCAACTGTGATGGCATTAATTAAATTAATTGTATCTGATGGTTAAGAAGAGTGTGCTTTAGGTAAAGATTAAATTGGCAATATTGCACTGCTTCTATTTGATCTAATTTAAAGGATGCAATTGGACATTAGTTTGATTCTCAAATTTAGGTCATTAAAAACACAGAGATCAAAACAGTAAAAAAATATTTGTTTCTGTGGTTAATGCATAGAAACTCTGTTATGAAAATCAGAGAAATAAGCTTATTACAGTTCAGCTCTGAAGATACTATTTCTTTGGTTAAAGTCTTCTGACATTCTATTCCCCACCAAGTCAACTCCAGTTTTTTAGACACCAGTACGGTGTTCTGCCAATTCATGTTGCCTTCCTGCCCTTCATTTGCCAGATACCCAGTGAAACTTCTACTTACCACCCCCCATACACAGTTGATGTCTCACTATTTTTGCCCTATGCTCATCTCTCTTTGCTAATCTCAACTTTTCATTTCATATGCCCAAAAGAAATTGAGTAAAATGGAAAAGATTTTATTTTGCCTGAATTTTTTTAAGGGGATACTATACCTTTATAGGGTTAGTGTGAGAATACATAAGGCAGATAAGACAGGCGCTCTGTCCCTGATATAAATTATATTTATTACTTAGCTTCCCAAATAAAGTTTAAATCCTAAATATTCTTTGATACTCTTGGTTTAAGTAAGGCTGAACAAAGAGGACAGGGTATAGATGCAGAAGTGGCACTATCAAGTTTTACTTTAGAATTCACCTACTGAGAACCTCAGATGCATACCTAACTACTGAATGTATTTACTTATCTGTAGAAAGTCAGAGTTAAAAACAACATTTTCATAAAATAATATGTAAAAATGCTGCCACTCACTTCTTTTCCTATCCTCTGAATATTTATATTGCATTGTTCACGGATTTCTTATGACATTTAAAAGGTTCTACTTTGTGTACTTGTTTTATTATCTAAATAGTTTACCTTTTTTTAGCACAGGGACTGTGTCATTTGCAGGATTTTATTTTAAGCTTTACTTTAAATATATATGTTATAGATATTTTGGAGCATATATAAGAGTTTGAGAAAGGTGGTAACAATTATAAATAAACCCTTTCTAAAATGACTCCATCAGATAGGGAGATATTTTCCAAAACCCTGAGAACTAGAAAATTGAATAGAAATGGTCTGATGGAAGGATGACCAGGAGTGAAATGAACAATAACATCTAATTCTGTTCCTGCTGCTATAACAAAATACATTAGGGTAAGTAATTTTATCCAAAACAGGAATTTCTTTCTCACAGTTCTGGAGGTTGGTACATCTGAGATCAAGTCACCAGAAAATCTGGCATCTGATGAGGGCTTATTCTGCTTCAAAGTGGGATCCTCATGGTTGAGTCCTCACATGATAGAAGAGGGTAAACTCACTTCCCTGAGCATTTAACAAGGCCACTAATCCCACCCCTGAACTGAGGAGGAGGCCTCTGGACCTGATCATCTCCCAAAGATCCTTTCCAATGCCCTTGTCCTGTAGATTAGGTTTCAACAAATGAATTTCAGAAGGACACATTTAGACCACAGCAGGTGGCATTCAAATAAAGGAACTCTAGCAGAAGTCCAAAGGCATAGTGACCTTAAAAAGGGACAAACAAGTACAAAGGAAAGGATAATAAAAGATAAGTTATAGGATAGTAAATGGTACCTAGCATGCTTGTTTTTTAGTTAATGGAACACTGATCTTTTGTCTTTCCCTTTATCTCACCAAAATCTTCTTCTTTTTGTCTGGGTGACTCAGTCTGAAGATGCCAGGCTATTTTATGGATTGAGGACCCACCCGCCTCACCAGAACCAGCTTCTAAGATATGGATTCACAAGCAAGAGCTCTATTAGGAAAGTGCTCCATATGAAACCGGAAAGGAGCTGGGGAAGCAGAACATGAAGTGGGTATGAAATGGAAAAGCTAAGTGAAATACAATCCCAGGCCAAGTCCTGCCAAGGGTTGTTTCAACCTGACCTTAAAAGGATTTTCTAGAATGTCCTTTATATTTCAGAGTTGTTCTGAACTGAGGAGATGGAGATATAAATTCCTAGAGGCTTCCTGATTTCTATACAAGGCAGACAAAGGGAGCTGTGGTAGCTTTAGGCCAATCCTCTGAAAAATAATTGCATATATTGAATATTGGGAATAGAAGCACAAATGTGGCTCTCTGTCACACCTTTCTAGTATCAAGTGTAAGGTCAGATCAGCAGTAAAGACCATGATCACTAGCTGAAAAGGTAAAAGCACAGCTTTATTGGGGTCTGCTCTCAGGTGAGGTTCACCGGTCCACCAGTGTGGGCCAGGGAAGTTGCGCCCAAGACTGGGAGAGTTCATTTTTATGGGTAGGTTTAGGGGAGGGGGATTCTCATGAAGAGGTGTCTCTTTTTGATTGGCTGAGACCCAGTGACAGGTATAGGATGATTTCAGAGGTCAGCGTGTTTATCGATGATTGGTTGACATCAGAGTGGTGAGCAGTCGATCTTTTGGCATGCATGGGTAACTTCAGATGCCCAGCCCCACTTTATCTAGCTGCCATCTCTCGACCCAACATCAAGCTCTCTGGCAAGAATATGTACATTGTCCAAAACACCAACAGAAATGAGTGGAAATTGAAACATAATGATCATTTAGCGCTTTCTGTGGAAATGCATAGTTCTGGGGTGCATGCCTTTTGCTCCCCCTTTATAACTACTTCATATAAAATGGCCCCTTGTTCTGAAATATCAATGCAACTTCCAAAGTTGTTTGATTAACTTCAAGGGGCATAGGGCTCAGTACTTGTCCATTTCTACTATCGATTCCTGTGCTATTACTCCATTATTATGCCATAGTTTTCTGTGTGCAGAAGTGGGAGCAAACTATGTTAGTGCCCTCAGAAGCAGAATATGCCCTTGTGAGTTAACACTGGCAGGAATGCTTTAGAAACACCAAAGAAGTTAGCACCAGTATTGCAAGCTTTTTCTCTGTGCTTTAATTTTGAAGCAGAGCATTAGCTTTGACATTTTTCAGTTGATAGTTTTTTTTTTTTTTTTTAAAGATATTCTTTAGGGATTTCAAAGTGGGCCTAAAAGGCTTTTTGAAGGATGAGGAAATGAAGCTTTTATATTTGTTATTTCCATTGCAGCTATTATTGAGAAAATTAGCTCTATGGAAAGAGAAGAGAACAAACAACACAAGATTACTTTTCAGTGTCTCAAACAAGACTTCTGAGAGTGTGTTGTGCTCTGCATCATTCAAAAAAAAAAAAAAAAAAAGGAAAAGAAAATATGGGAGGAGATGATGCAGTTTTGTTTTCCCCCCCAAACAGCATTAACCAAAGCCAAAATTATCTAGAAGGGTAAATTAAGAACATTAGCTTTCATGAAAATATCTGATGTTAAAGATGAGCTAAACATATGCTTTCATCTGGGAAGACAGAGCCCAAAATGACTTAGCTTACAACTTTCTAAAGCTGGATCTTTACATGATAACAAATTCCCAAATAAGCTCCTTGAAAAAAAAATCAGTGGAGTACATTGTGAAAACTCAGCATGGCAACATTCTTGGGACAGTTTAGACTCAGCCTAAGTAAAGTGAATCCTCCTAACACCTGAAAAGGCAAGAAGTAAAATCACGTATGGATCAAAAAAAAAAAAAAAAGTGCTTTAGTCCTTGGCTTAAAATCTTATATCAAATAGCTAGTTGTGTTGGTGAATGCCTGTAATCCTAGCAACTCAGGAGATTGAGGCAAGAGAATCATAAATTCAAGGCCAACCTCAGTACTTTAGCAAGAACCTATCTCCAGATAAAAATAAATAAATAAAAATTCATAGAGATGCAGCTCAGTGGTAAAGTGTCCTTGAGTTGGATCCCAGTAACCATCCACATACACACAAATTATATAAAATAAAGTGAGCCAGCTATTCCCAAATGTAAGAGGAAATAATTTCTTCCTTTGCATTTGTAACTCTGGAACACAGTTCTAATATTTAGCTACCTCTCTCTCCTTCTTAGAAACTTTCTTGCAAAATCACATTTGTGACACATTAACAAAGGGAAATATTTCCCTTTGCAGCAAACAGGTGATACAAAAGCCATATTGGTAGACAGATAGAATTTGTCTCATAATATCCAAGTAAGGAGTATTTTGGTGTGAATACGTTTATAATTCTGACAAGTGTTACATGTGAAAATGCTTATAATTCTTCGGAGTGTTAGGTGCATAACAATTATCATATCTTCTTGTTAGGTTAATCCTGTTATTCTTATGAAATATCCCTTTTGTTTTTAGGAAAATGTTTATATTAAATTCTATTTTCTATGATATTTATATGGCCATTCTAATTGTTTACTGAGATTTGCTTGTATGGTATATATATATTTTTATCTTTTCATAGTATTTTACTCCTTGAACATACAGTATGACTTTATAAGCAGCGTTTACGAAAGTCATACTTTCAACCTACTCTAACAATTTCTGCCTTTTGACCAAATTTCTACCCATTTCAAATTTATTGTAATTATGAATAAGATTGTGTTTATATTTAATGTTTTGCTATTTGTTTTCTATATTTCTCTTGTGTATTTTTTTAGTATTTTCTCTACAAATATTTCTGAATGTACGTGATTTTTTTCCTCTGCTGATTTTGACTATATTTATTAGTTGTATTACTAACGGACTTCAATACAGATTGTAGTAGACATATTTGGTTCTTATGTTTTATTTTTTGTTTTTCTATCAGCTCCTTCTGGCCTATGATTTGTTTGTGTGCGTGCGTGTGTGTGTGTGTGTGTGTGTGTGTATTAAACAAAGAAATTTGAACACCACTTTAGCTTCTCTGTTGATTTTAAGGTATTTTTGAAATACTTAAAAACAAAGAAATAAAAGCTATATAAAAGCATTCAATAGAAACTGTAGAACATTAAGGTATTAGTCAAAATAAAAAAGAAAATCTGCAAGAGCAGTTGATTACCAGATATAAGAAATCAGGGTAATAGTAAATGAATTAATTTTAAGTTTGAACAATACATATTGTCCAATCTGAAGAAAAGAGAAAAATATATAAAGAAAAACAAACATAGCAACATAAACATACAGAAGTCCATATAATGAAAATACCAAAACAAAAGAAAGGGAACAGGACTTTCAAAAATTATGGCTAAAAATTTTACAAATTTGATGAAAAAATTTGGAGGTACACAAAACTTTACAAACTCCAAGCAGTATAAATCTAAAAAGAATCACATACAAGTTCATTATTTGAGAGATTGCTATTTTGTATGAGTTTTACACCTCTTCTCTTAAATTTATTCCTAAATAATTTATTATTCTTCACTAAATGGGATTAATTTCTTAATTTTGTTTTTAAAATTTTCATTGATGGTATGTAAAATACAATTTTTTGTAAATTTTTTCTTTCACCTACAACTTTACTTAATTGAATTATTTCTTCTAATAGTTTTTAGTGAATTCCTTATAATTTTTTTTATATATAAAACAGGCTATTTACAAATAGAGATACTTTAAGTTGTTCTATTCTAACATGAAGGTCTTTAATTTTTGATGATTATCCTGATATTTTACTTTTCATTTTCTGTTTGTCTGATATTCTTTCTTTCTTTTTTCTCCCTTGTTGCTGGATCTTTGCAAATATTTTCTAAGTGCAACATTTTCTTTAATGATTTTTACTGTATTTTTCAATTAACTTTTTACTTGTTTCTCTAGACTTTATTTTATGCATCTGAACTTATCAGATTTGACTTCATATTATATTAAATTGATTTGAGTGCATATAGAATGTTGCTCCAGTATCTCTCTTCTCCTTTATCTATTTTATTGCTAATGCTCCCATAATGCATTCATTTACATTACAAACACTATGATAAATTGTTATAATTATTAATTTACATAATTGTATGTATTTTAAAGATGATTCGAGAACAATAGATATGTACACACTTATAGAGGTTGTTATATTTCTTTTTATTTTTGGTACAGTGGATAAACTCAGGAGCCCTTAGGCACTGAGCCACATCCCCAGTCCTTTTTTTGTATTTTATTTAGAGACAGGCTCTCATTGAATTGCTTAAAGCCTTGCTAATTTGCTGAGGCTGGTTTTGGACTAACGATCCTCCTGCCTCATCCTGCCAAACAGCTGAGATTACAGGTGTGTACCATGGCACCCGGCTATTAGATCTCTTAATCATTATTGCTACCTCATCTCATTTGCTTCTGTGCTTTTAAATTACCTGGTGTGTTTTTTTTCTCCATTACAACTTTGCTCCTACCCATACCATTGTTTAAATTCAACATAAAAAAAATTACTACATAATAAAAAATGGAACTCACTTATCTGTAGCATTTTTGAAATAATATGATTTTGTTTAAAACAACACCTAACATGATTTTTCTTCTATTCACTGGGGCAAGATCACTGAAGGAAAGACTCATGGCCTGGAATACTTAATAATCTCATTTTTATTTATACTTGATTGTTATACATAAAGCATTATACTAAATTCTGTACCCTTCACTTTTATACTAGTAAGATTAAAGATTATTACAAAAGATTGGTAAAGATATGAATCATGGCATAGGAGAAAGTATTCTAGGGACTAATATGGAACTAATACAGAAATGATAATGGGTTCAATAATTCAAAAAATGGCAGTGAAGATTTAGACCTCCTTTTATGTACTACAGAGGCAGAAGTAGGACTATTAGGTAACTACAGGCTTAAGTTTCAGTTCAGGAAAAGTATTTTTAACATGTAAAGATAGATATTAGATTAAATAATTGGTTTCTATTTCTAGTGGTATTTAAGCATACACTAATGAAACAAATTAATTAAAAATGCACAGAGTAATTACATAGTTAAAGCAATAGCCAAACAACTCAGCTTTGGAAAAAGCTAGAAGAAGAACAGGTAATAGAATCCAGGTAGCCGTCCTTTCAGGGGTTCTTTTCAGCTTATGGAACTTGCTCAAGACAGCAGAGGTACATGAAGTACAAAGGTCAAAGGTACAACGTTTCACTGAGATAGGAGGAATAACTTCTGGTGATCTACATTACACAGTGTAGTGGCTATGATTAGTCATGATGTATGATATATTTCAAAATGGCTAAGAGTAGATTTCTCACCACCAAGAATGATAAGCAAGAAACATAATGGATGGGCAAATTAGCCTGATTAAATCATTTCACAATGTATAGATATGTCACAACATCACATTGTGCCTCATATATACAATGATTATTTGTCAGTTAGAATAAAATTAAATTTTAAAAGATCAAATGTCTTTAAAGCAGTTTCTTTTCCATCTGACATACATGATTAATATTTTGCTCATTTTAATTAATGCTCCCTGAGTTTGTAGACTGTAAGGGAAGGAGATTTTCTCTAGGGAGTGAGCTGTCTGCAAGGAACAAGTATTCTTCTCTTCTCCCTTTTCTAATATTTCGAAGTCAGGTGTTTGTACAGTTCATATATCAGGAAAAGCACAGTTCTTGGGCCATCTTAGCCAGATCTAAGAGGAAAAAATGTTTATGGCCCTTATCATCCAAATAAGGTCCTAAAAATCTCTTTCAGTCTGACTTGAGTGGAGAGGGAACATGCAAACATTGAGGAAACGAACAAACAACAAACAAAAAAACAAACAGAAAACCCTGAAGTAGCTACATTGCTTTCAGATAAAGCAGATGGTATTGTTTCCATACAACTGTTTCTCCCAAGACTCATGTGTTGAAGTTTTGGTTCCAAAAGCAATAATGTTCAGAGGTGGGGATTTGAGAAATTATTGGATCATGTGTCTTCTGACCTTGTCAGTGGATTAATCAATTTGATAGATTAGAAATCTGAAGAGACTCCTGGGAGTTGATGGGAACTATAGGAGGCGAGACCTAACTAGAGGAAGTAGATTCCCCGGGGGACATACCCTGGGAGGATATTTCTTATATTTGCACCCCGACCCCTTCTCCTCCTTTTTTCTTTCTGCTTTCCTGACTGCCATGAGCTGAGCAGCTTCCCTCAGCCATGGCCGTTCACTATGACGTTCTGGCTGACCTCAGACCCAATGAAGTGGAGCCAGCTGACCATAGATGGAAATTTCTGAAACCATGAGCCATAATAAACTTGTCCTTCTTTACGTTGTTTATGTCAGGTATTTTGATCATAGTGATAGAAAGCTTTGTAGCAAGACATAAAGATGGGAATTACATAATGATAAATGGAATCAGTTCTCTAAGAAGATAGAACATCTTTAACATGTATAACAGAAAGTCAAAGTTGATTTTTGTCCTGACTACTTAATCTTATACTTTTGTTAACATTTGAGAACCATGTGCCTAAAATGGGTAAAATTTAATATATGCTAATTATATCTCCTTAAAATTGACATCCCTCTTTCCTCTCTACCCCCCAAAACAATAAAAGAAAGAAAACAGAATTAGATAAGGGAGTTGGTGTTCTAGCAATATTATTATTATTACTGGATTCCTGGGGAACTACTGGTTCAGGCAATAGCTAGCTCTTCTTGCTCATATGCTAACTTCACACTGTTTCAGCCAAAGTTGAAGAAGAATTGATTTCCACATGGAATGATTCTTGCTGAAACTGAAAACATTAAGAATCTTAAGTTGAACACACGGAACCCAATATTTTCTATTTTCATTTGCTTTAACTTGAACATATGAAGAACAGATAATTTTGTTATCTTTTGAAGCTTTAATTCTTTTAGACATAAAAATACCTTTGGATTTATTGCAAGAGTATTAGGCATCTATTTGTACATTATCACATTGCTGACTTGATCATACTATGGGAACTGCATGCAAATTTGTAAAGTTTGTTTTTTGCCTTTTTATATTATTAGTACAGTTTTTGTGATGTTATTTAAGATGAGTGCTAATCTTTGATGGAGAATTGAATAGAACATTGTGACAAACAGAATAATGGCTTCCTAAAGACATCCCTGTCCTAATCTTTGGAACCCATGAATGTGTCACCTTACATAGCCAAGAGAATTTTATTTATAGATGGAATTTATTTAGGGACATTGAGATCTGAAGATTGCATTGGATTCTTTGGGTGGACTCAGTGTCATTACAGAGATCCATATAAAAGAAAGATGAGAGAGAAGTTGGTGTGAAAATGACAACAGAAGCCGAGTCAGAACAGACAACTGAAGATAGAACAGGTCAGAGTGATATGAGGAAGGCATGTGGGCAGCCTCTGGAAGCCCAGATAAAGAAGGAAATGATTTGCTTTCTAGTTCCAAGATGCTTTGATTTTAGTCCATTAAGACATCTGATTTCCAGAAGTGTATAATGATCCACTTGTTATTTTGAAACCAGTAAGTGTATAATAATTTCTTAAAACAACAATAGAAACTGACTCAGAAGCAAAATTTAAGCCGTAGATATATTATGTCTCTAGACTAGATAATCCCCTGCTCTGACTCATTTGAGACCTTCTGTGGAAGGTCCTTTCTTTTGGTCATTAGAAAATGACCAAAGAAACAATGTTGATATTGTTAATGTGGGAATCACTTAACAAGGTGAGTGCAGGATAGTAAAGAGAAATTGATGATCTTCTTCTGGCACTGGGAAAATCAAATACCAAATTGACTGAGTGCAAAGGTTCAGTCTAATTAGTTACAAGAAGAAACACTTGGAAATTACTAAAGAGAACACTTCTAGTTTTCTAATGATGCTTTCTTTCCATGTGGAGGATCTCCATCACTATACCAGTTGTAACAATCCTGGCTTTGTGCCATTCCCTGATCCTGGTTGGTGAATTCAGACATGAATCACTCAGGTCCTACCTTCTTTTTCCCTATCCTTTCAGTGTAAACCCTGCAGGAAATGTGGGGTCTGCTCTCCTATCAGGCAAGCTGTGTTGTCACAGGGAAAAACTGTCCTCTTCCAGCAATACCTGGAACTGACTAGGTAACTGTAATTCTGAAGTTCAGTATCAGAAAACCCATTTGACTCCTACACTGAGAAAATCCTCCAAATTAGACTTCATCAGAAATATAGAAAATATTGTGATTTTCATTTGTCTTGTTCTGTTGTCTTTTTTTTTAACTTGAAGAATTTATGTAGGGAAAAGCAATACTAGTATTAGATATGCAATAGAAACCAGTAAGACTTACAGTTTAATGACATTAAAGTACATCATATAGGTGGCTGGAGTGAAGCTGAGAGGTAGAGCATGTGTTTTGCATACACCTAGTCCTGGGTTTGATCTCAAGCACCAAAAAAAAAAAACATTAATTATTTAAATCCTAGAAGAACATGCCAATGCTGATGCCATTATACAATTATGTGATCATGACTATCCTCTGGATTAAATTTTTCCAAAATATTTTAAATATATTTTCTGGTTTTTAAAATTTGACTTACATGATAAATTGAATCTTGTAGCATCTTTTCAAATATGATGCCCGCTGAGCATTTTATTATATCCCCATATTGTCAAATAAACAATCCCAAGAAAATACTAGCCAATAGTTTTTACTGAGTAGGAAGCTATTTTTCTTAGCTTAATTAGATTATAAAAATAAAGAAATTGAGAAAAAAATACATATATTCTAGGAAGTGAGAAGCAGAATTAATTATGAAGGACAACAGACAAACCAGAAAAAACTCATGATGCTTTCTCATCAGATTTTATTTCTCCCCAGCAATTTCTTTCTCCCTCCGTCTCTCTCTCTCTCTCTCTCTCTCTCTCTTTCTGTTTTTCTAACACTAAGATGTGGATACTCTCTTATAGTTACTCTTGTACTCTTGGCCAGACAGCAGTTGTGATATATTTACATTGTTTATATGTGAACAGGTTTGGCCATAGCTATTCATTCTTTCTATTTTAACAGAATTATGAGTTTGTTGTTATAATGCATGCTAAGTTTAATTGCTATTTAAAATGTGCTTTAAGGATTACAACATGATTTAACATTACATGAAAAGTTACTAGGTATGCAGGAAGGCATAGAAAGAGACCAATGGGATGTTAAATTTGATATTCATGAAGCGAATATTCATCATTAGAGAACTGCAATTTCTTATTTTCTTGCAAGCAACTACTAAGTATTTATAGGACCTCAGAAAGAAAGATGCCCTTAAGAAAGTGTTTAATTTTTGTTGAGATTGGTAATAGAATATTGGTCACCACAGTGCATCATCTGGAGACATTGCCAAAACCCAGAATAGATTAGAACTTAGTGTGACTGATACATACATCAAGTATGACCATTGTTAAAACCCTGGAATGGTCATTGATAGCATCTTTTCTTAATATGACATTCAGGGTACATATAAAAAGTAATGGCTTAGTGCAGATGAAACACATTGCAATAAAAATCAATGCATTACATAATTCAAAATTTACCCTTTCCCTGATGGTTTCTTGTACATTATTTTTGAATGGAATATTTTTTATAATTTTAAGATATACTCTTCTTGTGAAGAGCCTTGGTCTTTGGCTTATTGAATTTGAAAATAACTTAGTCATATATATTCTTCATGTGGAAAAAAACAAACAAAACAAAACCTACTAAGAGCAATCAGTTCATTTTTGTAATGTTAAATTTGTTACAGTTTGGATTTAGAATGTCTCCCAAAAGCTCAAGTGTTGAAGACTTAGTCTGCAGTGCGGCTATGCTCAGAGGTGGGGCTTTTGGGTTGTGTTTGGATCATGAAGGCCCTGACATTATCAATGGATTGATTCATTGAGGAATTCATGGCTAAATGGATTACTAAAAGGTAGTACAAACTGTAGGAGGTGGAACCTAGTTGAAGGGGATGGGTCCTAGGAGATGTCCCCTTGGGGATTGTATCTTGTCCCCTATCCTTCCTCCTTTTCTGTTTTCTGCCCACCGTGAGATGAGCAACCTTGCTCCGCTACATCCTCCTCTGCCATGATACGATGCCTCACCACAGGCCTGAAGTCAACAGAGCCAGTCAACCAAGGACTAAAACCTCTCAAACCATGAGCTAAAATAAATCTTTCCCCCTTTAAATTGTTTTGCTCATGTGTTTGTCACAGCAACCAAAAGCTTACTAAAATATAAATGGAATCTTGAAACACTACATAGCTGATTTTTGTACTTTCTTCAATCAAAAAGATGCCTTGGATAATTTCCTACTTGGATTGGTTTCATAAATATAATTGTCATAAAGTAGGGTCATAGGTACTAGTACTCCAAGCAGTCAAACCTGCAATTTATTGTGCAAACTCAGTATCTAATCCATCTCTGTTGTACAGCCCATTCAATCATATACTCATTTAGGAGCATTCTAGAAATTTTATTGCAGTATATCTTAAGCTGAGGTGACAGGAAGGAAATTGAATTTGGCATTGAAAGATAATCAAAAGATAGCCCAACTGCTAGTCACACTAGTCAGGGGTTGGGACTATCTAAAGATGCCTTCCTTCTATTTCTAAAATAAAGACAAAAGAAAATACCATTTTCCTCTTCCTCCTTCTGCTTTTTCTTTTATTAATATACAGGGAGTACAAACTAATCATTATGTCAACTTAAGAGTTAATTTATTTCAATTATGTCATATTCCTTCAGCCTTCCACTTGAGTCAACCTGGGAAAGCACAATCTTGGTTGAGATTTGAAATTTTGATGATTTAGAATATACTAAAAAGCAGAAAGCTATTTTGGGTGGACTTTTTCCTTATAAAACATAAAGGATAGGTGGCAGTCTGCTCAGGCTTTGATTAAATACAGCTTAGATTCAATAGGAAATAAAACCTTTACTCAGTGAAATTCTCCTGTAAAGGTATTTATTTTCTCATATTACTAAAGAATTGTGATTTTATTTTTTCAGCCTTGTAGTTAAGCTATAAATTGATCCCTTTGGAAACCACTGAGATCCTCTTGGGAAACTAAATTTCCTTAGAAAGTGAAGACGAAACAAAAATAATCAATGGGTTATGTTTTCTTGTCAAATGAATTTTCAAGGTTAAAGTTACCTTTTTATTTTTATTTTTCTCAAATATTTTCATAAAAACCTACATATAGTTACACAAAGCTGAGCATGTAATTGTTCCCTTGCACTTAATTTGTTTAAAGAATTTATGGATTTATTATATAGAAAATATTACTGGAAGAAGCAGCTATTGTGCATATAATGGTGATCTTAGCACATAACATTACATAATAAAAGGATATCTTCTTCTGGTAGTTAACTGAAAATCTGCCTGAAGATCATCATAACCTGGCAATGACCAAGGCCAAAACCAGAAAAACCTATAGAGCTATAGGACTGGAAGTTCTCATACAAAAAGAAACATCTTTCCTAAGAATATTAGCTTTGTCCATCTAACTTTTTTGTGTAATTTCAGATCTCAGACTAGGAAGGCAATTCTTTCATGGTCATCCCCTCCTCACCACTTCCAGAGTATTTTAACCTACAATGTACCCCAAAGCCTGCTTCTCTCTACAGATTATGGTACTTAGGCCTCAAAGGCTTGTCAGTTTTGCTGCATCAACTACTAGTCTTGGTTAGAGCAAACAGTATGTCACGCTACTTGCCTTTATCTAAGTACTGCACTGTCTGGTTTTGAGATATCCTACTTTTTAAAATTTCTAATAAACAGTCATAATATTTTTGGGCCACCTTCTTTGAATTATTTTTCATATTTGTCTCTTACAAATGCTACATTTACGCCTATTCCTTCATACCTGAATACAGAAGAGTTGTGAAGGGCTGTGCCAGCCTGTTTCCCACAATCAATTTGCCCTGCATGATTGTCACCAGTGTAATATTATTAAAAAGCTTATTTAATCATGTCATCTCGTGGCCCAAAAGTTAGTCAGAGTTTTTGGTGTTAAACAATAATAATCAGATTCTCATGTCTATAATTTAAAAGTTCTTATAATCTAGTCTCTACTCTTCTTCCAAATTTATGTAAAATTTCTTTTTTAGAACTTCCAGTCCAAGCTGTATTTTATTGCAATTGGAATGAATTGATCTTCCGTTTGTTATACATTGACTTGGATTATAGCATGATTTATACATGAAAGGTCTTTCTGTCTCTTAGGTAACTTCTTTCCTTCTTCCAAAATCCATTTCAAATCCTAGCTCATCCAATATAGTCTTTCCTAAATATTTTGCATGAAAATGACTTTGTTTTTTTGTCAAATATTGTTTTAAAAATCTTTATTCATTATTTTTTTAAATTCTGACAGTAGAATCTATTTTGATATATTTATACATGCACAGACTATATCTTATCCTAATTAGGAACTCAGTCTTGTGAATGTACATGATGATAAGATTCGCTATGGTATATTCATATATGTACACAGGAATGCTGATCCCTCAGATCAACATCCTAATGACTTTTAAAAATAAATTGTTCCACACAAAGTTGGCCCCTTAGTCCCAAAGTTTAATGTTACATTTCAGGGAATGTGATTTTTCATCAGGGAATTTAATATCATTCTTTACATAGTTGAATCAAAAAGTAATTAGAGGAAAGTGAGGGATAATAGGAATAACATTTCTTTAGAATTTAAAGTAAATTTTTCTGTTATTTATGAATAGGAAATCTGTTGATTATCATTGAAAGAGTGATTATTGGTGACAGAGGTCAAGGTCAGGTGAGCGCTCAGGCTGAATATCTCTCTTTTCTGCAAAACAACATCGCTCAGATCAGCATTAAAGATCAGAGGCAGAGACGGTGAATGCAATCTGCTTTATTACGTCTTACCTATATGGACAACACCCATTATGATGTTCAGAGTTAAGTTCATTGCCAGAAAGATAAACTGGTGAAACATCAGTGTCAGTAATAAGACACCCTAAATTACTTCATTTTAAATCACAAAAATGTTTGCTTTTTCATGAGAATGATAAAAAAAATTAAAAGAACCTGCTTTAGATCAAATACTGCCAGCCCACCATCCTAAAATTTACTTTGCTGAAATAGAGAGGCATTCTAGTTCCTCAAATGTCAAGACCAAAATATTTTAAGATAAATTTTTTTTGGAAAGTTTAAAAGAAAATATTAATGCTCCATAAGATGTGTCAACTCATATATACATTTTTACATACATATATATTTATACATTTTTAATCCAATTAATACCAATCATAATTTATATATAGGATCTTCTACATATTATCATTTTTCTAAAATTGACCAGAAATGTAACTTAAATTAAAATCTGAAAAATGGCAACCATATGTTTCTTAATAAACTCTCATTTCCACTGCTACTGTCTTGTATGTATTCTTTAAATTTTTTCAGCTTCAGTAATGTTATAAAATTTTCACTGCTTGCTCTCTTGGTTCCTATACCTTTCATCTTTTCAACTTCAGTAATGTCACATAACAAAGTTTCCTCTCTCCTAGTTTTGCTACTCTCCAATCTTTATTTTACATTGATATAGGAGAATTTTTCTAAAGGGCAAATCTTGTTATTTTACTTTCCACTAAATAGCTTTCATTTGACTAGGGGAGAAAGTCAAACCCCCTACCTTGGTGTACAAGGCATTTCAAGAACTGACTCTTGCATTCTTTTCTCCTTTATTCATCACCCTGTTCAGAACTGCATTTCATTTGGTAAGTATTTAAAGCTCTGCTAGGTTACCGCATGGGTCGTCACTATTGCCTCCTTCTGTGGAATGTGCAAGCTCCATCTTTTCCCACCAGTCTCGTTCCTTTTCTGACCTATGAGTCTGGTAAGAACTCACTGATCTTTCTCATTTCAGTACATGCACCAAAATCCAGAGAGATATATGATTTTTTTTTTTTTTTTTTTTTTTTACTTCCAAAGGAAAATGAGCTGTAGTTTTCTCTATAGATCTGGAACACACTGTTTACCACAACACTTTTTTTTTTTTGGTACTGGAGATTGAATTCAGGGACAATTGATCACTGAGCCACATACCCAGCCCTATTTTGTGTTTTATGTAGAGACAGAGTCTCACTGAGTTGCTTAGCGCCTCGCCATTGCTGAGGCTGGCTTTGAACTCACGATTCTCCTGTCTCAGCCTCCCTAAGTGCTGGGTTTACAGGCTTGTGCCACCACGCCCGGCTAACACAACACTTTATAATCCATTATTTATCCCCCATTATCCCTTGAGGACAATAGCTTTATCTTATTTTAATCTTAATCTTCATGATGTAGAATCCATGATATAGCACAATAAAATAAAAATAAAATCCATAATATAGCATCAACTAAAAATTACTAATGAATAAATCTATTCATTAATTTTAGAAAGTTCACACATGGCGATGACAACCATGTCTCCAGTGGAACACTTATCCATGTTTTGATTAGTGTGGGTTTATCAAATATCAACAAAATTAAAGAAATGCATATCTATTATTAATAAAAGAAACACAGGCATCAAACCTTCATGTAGCATGTACAATATGCTTGTCACAATCCTATGCACTTAATGTGCATTGATTCATTGAGATTTCTGAATGCTATCAGTTCCTGGGGCTTAAAATCTATGTCCTTCACGTGAAACCTAGTATTTAGCATAGTATTTGACCACAGTATATGTTGGCCATATAAATAAACCCAATTAGCACGTTTGGAACATATATATATATATATATATATATATATATATATATATATATATATATATAAATTTTTTCACATTGCTATAAGTTATATGTTGTCCTAATAAAGTTTGATGCCTACATTCCTAATCTAGTTTAGCCATATTTGAAGTATTTTAAAATATTTTAGAGAAAGGAGATAATTTTAGTTTATTATTTGAAACTCTGAATATATTATCTCATTATAAAGATAAGCCCAGTTCAAAAGACACTTCATGCATTGAACATCCTGTCTTTCACACATGGGGATTCATTACATTTCCTTTGCTCGGATATTCTATGAAGTCATTGCTTTTTTATGTTTTGTTTTATTTTTAATTATTTACATACATATTTTCTTATTAGATTTTTGGGTCCTTGTCGGCTGGAGTCTAGCTGCCAGAATATGTACCATCCACTTTCTCATCTCTACATGGTAGGCAGTGTGGGTAGTACATAGAAGAGAGACCACCAAGCTGGAGAACTGATGCAGTCCCAATTCTGCCAGGAAACAGCCCTGTAACCTTCAATAACTTGCTCTCTTTTTCCAGTGTATACTTTATTCTTATGTGAAGAAGAGCTTGGAATTCAATCATTTCATGGTCTTGCTCATATTTCTAATATTCTACAATTCAATGAGATAATTGCTTATATTAAATAGCATCATATTTATGAGTGAATCCTGATTATTGGAACAGCAAGTTAGAATGCATTTATATTTCCATGTAAAATTAATTAAATATTAGCCTCTATTTCATTTGTCCATTTTTCATGAATAACAGACTCCTAAAGCTTAGATCATATAGGGAATCAGCTGAGAACATGTTTCTTACCCAGCCTCCCTTGCTATTTCTAGTTCTGGCCTTGTAACTAAGTTTTAGTCACTGTGATACTAATATAATTTTAATGAAAGCAATGTTATTTCCCAGGTTGTTCCACTAAAGATAGGCCCTTCACTTTCTTTTTACTCCTTCTTGCTGGATAGGATACAGACTTAGTAACCAAATATGTATATAAGAAAAATGTCCAATACCCAAGATGGGTTCATTAACAAAATTGGGAGACCTGGGTTCCCTATCCTAATTAACTACTACATCATGCCCGGACTTTTTATATTACCTGTTGTACACACACACACACACACACACACACACACAATTCTATCATACATATTGGATTTTTATTATAACAGCTAAACCAATGTTGTGACCAGTATTTGAAACTTAGTCTCAATAGAATTGTTATTGAATGGGGTATAAACAAAGTATCTTAAACTGGACGTTTTGCATTTATCACACAAAATCTGTGCTCTGTACTTGTCTACCTTAGTGTATAGGAGGCTCACCAGTGGGGTGTCTTGCTCTCTGAATTCTGAGTGAATTCATCAAATAAAAAGTCTTGGTAAGGAATCAAAGGCACACAGGAGTTTGGGACAGGAGTATTTATTATTGTGGCTGCTTCTCTACCAGTTTCTCCTAGAATTACCTCCTTGTGTCAAAGAGCACAGTTCCTGTTGGGCACAACCTCCAGGTCCATAGGAAAAACAAAAACAAAAACAGAAACAAAAATGAAACAAAACACACAAACAAACAAACAAACAAAAAAAACTGCTCCTGCTGGCAGCCTCTTCCTTTGGGCGGAGTTTTGCCATGTCTTGGTTTCCCTCAACTCTCTCTAAAATATTATGAGTGTTCTTTTTACTAAACTCCTCTTAATTTTGTCATTGGCATGTACATTATATGTTTTCTGCTAGGATTTTGACTTAATAAGTTATACAGAAGTGGAACTGGGAAACAAATTATTTTGGATTGGTTATTCAAACAATTGATGTGTATATGTACAGCAGTCTAGCCAGTAGAAATATGTCCCTGGCAATCCATTTTTATGCCTGCCATTATAGTTATTCAAATAACCCATATAGGCAGGGAATAATGGACAGTAAAGGGCAAGGCAGTGAATCATTAAATGATAGAGGCATGCTGTTGCTATGGAAATTACAATGATCATAATGACTATAAGGTCAGCTGTTGCTTTGATGTTCTTCAAAATAGTACACGTAATAAATGCAAATTAAAGATCAATTCAGAACACTTATGGACTGTCAGAGAACCTCTCTGGCATCTTCTATGGAAGATCTCTTCTGAAAGATAAAGGAAGGTAGGAGTAAGAAGGAAGTTCAGATCCTGATTGTAAGGGTTGCTGAGTGTGCAGCTCTAAGTACTAAATCCTTTCAGCTCTCTTATGTTAAAGTGCTGATGGGAAGAGTGGCACCTTAAGGTGTAGCTGGATGTATTTAGGCAGACATCAATGAGTCTTGGAAATCGGAGCTACAAATTCTCCTAAAGTTACTTGTTGCTACAGTTAGTCTTTCTCATATTCTCCATGATGCCATTCTGCTGTTACTTCTTGGCTATAGATATGGAGAACATGCACATTGATTGGAGGTGATGTTGTGTGACATATCATAGAAATGGATATCCAGAAGTTCCCAAATAGTGTTTCTGGTAGAAGTACTATAGAAAGTAAGGCATATTGGCACCCCAGATATGTATCTATTCCTGGTTCATCTGCCTGGTAAAGAACAGTATCCAGTTTAGATGAAAGCATATAGTAAGAGGAAGATGAAGTAATTGTTGGAAAATGAAAATTAAAGAAATGATACTGTGAAAGCAAGGTTTTACATTGTTTCTTTCCATTCCATGATATTATAAGGAATGGTAATGAGTAAAGTTTTATTTGGGAGAACATCTGTAGCACTATTAGCCCATGACTAAATGGGAACTGATGATATTTTGCATAGGCACATTTTTTTTTTCTTAAGAAAAAGAACAAGAGTAGATATTGAGAAGCAAAAGAAATGGACCATGCTGGATATTTTTATTTGCTTCTCTTCTCCCTTTCCCACCCTACTGGGTTCCCAGGAGTTTGGCCAGCTTGGCTACATCCATGAGCTCCTTGGCACTAGAGTTGGATTGGACCAAAAGGAAAGTACCTGCAAAACGTTTGACAGAAAGAAGAGATTGAGCTTCAGGTATATATTCTGCTGATTCTTTCTATTAGAGGCAATGACTTCTGCGGGAAACTGCCTGTCACAACTATAGTTATATTTCCCAGGTCCTTGTAACTGTTTCAAACTCATTAGACCTCAGCGTTCTAACAGCTCATAGCTCTCCCTAACTCTGAACTGCTTCCTCCAACCATACTGGTTTCCCTTAATTACTCATATTTTGCAAGTACTCTTTCATTTAAATGTCCTCAGGTGTATTTTAAACACATCCTTTTCACTGTACACTCTATTTCCTGTGAAGAACCTGAATGACACAAGCACTGGGCAGGCAATATATTGCATGTAAGATATTATATTTCTTCTGTCTCTTACACTTAAAATATTTAAAATGTCAAGAAAATAGATGTTATTATCTTAGAAAATGCCACCAATACCATATTTCCCTGTGGCAATTTAGTCCTAGTTTTGATGAGAGGTTAATATGAAAACATAAATGGATCTCCTTGCTTTTTGCCTCTTTGTGCATGCTTTAGAAAAATGATCTTTAGGAAGGAGCATAGAGCAAACTGGCTTTAAACATTTTTGACAAGCTTAGTGCACTCAGAGACTGCTGTGTAAAGAACAAGTTTGTTAAATAATTTCTAATAGTCACTTATAATTACATTGGCCTTCATATTGTTTTGGTTCTCATCACTTGATATATTTTTTATCATAGTTGTGAAGAAATTTAAACACATTTATCAAATGATAAAATTTTATGTAGATAAGAAATGTATGATGCTATAAACTAAAAATAAACATTTTAAGTTTAATTATAAATTTGGATCATCCTGTTTATTTTTTCCCCACAAAACAGACTAAAAGATAATGAAACATAATCAGTAATAGTTTTGCAAATAATATAATACTGCATTTCATAGTAATTTGTGCCAAAGACCTATCATTTCAATATAGCAACTATGTACATTTATACTGTTGTGTAGTTTTTCTGTTTCTTCATTGCTTTGTTTTGCTTTGTTCTTACATCTTTACAAATGTCATGAACACTTTTAACTTGGTGTAGATATAGACATCTCTGCATAACACTTTGCACAAAATTGTTTCAAGTGTTGATTTGCCCACAAGTATAATAAAATCATTTTTACTTTATATATGTCAATTAAGTTAAATGTTAAATGTATATGTCTACGTGCAATTGAACATGTTAATTGGTAAGCATGTGTGAGATGTTTTCTAAGGAATAATTACATTTATAAAAATTAAATATATTGATAAGTAATCATTAAACTGTTCTCAAAATCTTTTGGAGTTTGTGTGTTAAGATACATGGATGTACTGGCATCTGCACGTAGCAGTTATGTGTGGACTTACTTCTATGAAATATATGCTAAAGCTAGAAGAAACTTCTAAAGTATGTAGGAAAAGAGAAATAGTAAAGCTCAATCAATTTATCAAAGTAGGAAACCTAATCAACATATAATTTCTGAGAAAGAAATACTATTATAAGTTATTCTTGTGCAATTCAGATTTTATGTGAAGCTTTCTGTCCATAACTCCCATAGCTATATTAGATTGTCTCATCTGTCCCCTTGTTCTGCCACCCCTGCTCGCCCCTCCCAGCAACCATCTCTCCTTTGGACATCTAAAGATGTTATATCAGAAAGGAGTAAGACAGGCTAATTTATGGGAGTCTTTATTTTTCTTCTCATTCTGAGCTCTACTTCTGTTGAACTAGTTCAGTGTCTGAATCTTTTGTGAGCTGTTTTCACTGTTAGTGTTGCCATATTTAGAAAATGGAAATATGAAATTTTCAGTTAAATTTGAATTTCAGATAACAATTTTTTTTAGTATAAGTGTTTCCCATACAATATTTGGGACATAGCTATATGAAACAACAATCCAACTTATTTGTTGCTTATTTAACTATTTAATAGTCACATTTAACAATGTGTTTTGTATTTTATATGCAATTCTTATTTATTGCATATGAGATTATTCTTTGATGTAATTGAGTCCCTTTTCATTAATTCTGTCACTCCCTATACTCCCTACCTCATTTATATTGATTTTTATAAAAGAGCTTTTGTGAATTTTTGGAAGAGACAAAAGAGAAACACAAGCAGTAAGAGATGTTTTAAAATATAATTAAAGTTCCCCCTTAAATAAAAGTTGAGTTCACTGTCTTTGCATGCAATATATATATATATATATATATATATTTTATTGATAATGGCTTAGTTAGCTTTTTCACTGCTGTGACTAAAAGATCTGACCAGAACAATTTTAGAGAAGGAAAAGTTTATTTAGGGGCATATGGTTTCAGAGGTCCCAGTTTATAGAAGGCTGGCTTCATTCCTCTGGGCTCAAGGTAAAGCAGAACATCATGGTAAAAGTGTGGTGGAAGAAAGCGGCTCACATGATGATCAGAGAGCAGAGAAAGAGAGAGAAGAGAGTGAGGGAGAGACTCCACTCACTAGATACAAAATATATGCCCCAGAGTCATGCCCCCAGGGACCCATCTCCTCCAACCCCACCCTACTAGCCTTTAGTTACCACTAATTTAATCCTATCAGGGGATTAATTCACTAGTTAGGTTAAGAATTTTATAATCCAATCATTTCTTCTTGAAACCTTCTTTCATTGTCTCACACATGAGCTTTTGGGTAACACCTAATATCTAAACCATAACATTATGCACTTGGCCCCCCAAAACTCATGTTCATCTCACAATGCAAAATATATATGGTCCATTTCCAAGAATCCCCATAATCTCAACAGTTCAAGATTGCCCAAAAGTTCAAGTCCAAATCTCCTCTGAGACTCAGGGCAAGCTTGTATCATGAGCTCCTGTAAAAATCAGAAGTGATTTATAAGTATCCAGTAAATAAAGGTACACAGTAAACATTTCTATTCACAAAAATAGTTGCATAAAAAGAAGAGATAAGACCAAAGCAAGACTGAAGTCTAGTTGAGCAAACAAATCTTGTAGTTTTATGTCTGGCATCTGTGGCACATAGCATGGTGATGTTCTGTACAAAGGGCTTGTATACCTCTGCCACTATGGCCTTGTTCATAGCAGCCCAATTGGCCTTTCTGTTTGTCTCAGCTCAATTTCTGAAGCCTTCCTCTGCAGATGTTCCATGGTACACACATTTTCATTTCAATGATCTGTATTTTTTTAATGTGTTCTAATAAGTTACAGATGACAGTAGAGTGCATTTTGACATATCATACATAAATGGAGTATAACTTCTCACTCTTCTGGTTGTACATGATATAGAGTTACACTAGTCTTGTAATCATATATGTACATTGGGTGGTAATGTCCAAATCTTTCCACTGTCCTTCCCCTCCCCCAGTAATATCTCCCCTCCATTTACTCCCCTCCCTCTAATTCAAAGTACCTCTATTCTTCCCCCTTTATTGTGAATTAGCATCTGCATATCAGAGAAAACATTTGGCCTTTTGTTCTCTGTGATTAGCTTATTTTGCTTAGCATGATATTCTCCAGTTCCATCCATTTACCAGCAAATGCTACAATTTCATTCTTCTTTATGGCTACGTAATATTCCATTGTGTATATGAAACATATTTTCTTTATTCATTTTTCTGTTGAAGGGCACCTAGGTTGGTTTCACAGTTTAGCTATTGTGAATTGAGCTGATATAAACATTGATGTGGCTGCCTCACTATAGTATGCTAATTTTTAAGTCCTTTGGGTATAAACCAAGAAGTGGGATAACTGAGTCAAATAGTGGTTCCATTCCAAAGTTTCTGAGCAATCTGCATGCTACTTTTCATACTGGTTGCACCAATCTGCAGTGCTGCCAGCAATGTATAGTGTATCTTTTTCTCCACATACTTGCCAACATTTATTGTTGCCTGTATTCTTGATAATTGTCATTCTGACTGGAGTGATATCAAATTTCAGTGTAATTTTGATTTGCATTTCTCTAATTGCTAGAAATGTTGAACATTTTTTCATACATTTGTTGATTGATAGTATTTCTTCCTCTGTGAAGTGTCTGTTCATTTCCTTAGCCAATTTATTGATTAGTTTTTTTTTTTTTAAGGTTTTGAGTTCTTTACATATCTTGGAAATTAATGCTTAATCTGTGGTATGTAGTAAAGATTTTGTCCCATTCTGTAGGCTCTCTCATTATGTTATTGATTGTTTCCTTTGCTGTGAAAGAGCTTCATAATTTGATTCCATCTCATTTATTGATTTTTTATTTTACTTCTTGTCCTTTAGGTATCTTGTTAAGGAAGTAAATTCCTAAGCCAACATCATGGAGATTTGGGTCTACATTTTGTTCTATTAAGCGTAGGATCTCTTTTGTAGTGTCTAAGTCTGATCCATGTTGAGTTGAGTTTTGTGTAGGTGGAGAGATAGGGATTTAATTTCATTTTGTTAGGTATGGATTTCCAGTTTTCCCACCACTATCTGTTGAAGAGGCTATCTTTTCTTCAATGTATGTTTTCTGAGCCTTTCTCTAATATGAGATAACTATATTTATGTGAGTTTGTCTCTGTGACTTCTATTCTGTATCATTGGTTTACATGTTTGTTTGGGTACCAATACCATGCTGTTTTTGTTACTACAACTCTGTAGTATAATTTAAGTTCTGGAATTGTGATGCCTCTTGCTCCATTCTTCTTGATAATGATTGCTTTAGCCAAAGCAATGTGGCTGCTATTCAGGTCTCCTATTTTTCAAAATGAATTTCGTGATTCCTCCTTCTATTTCTATGAAGAATGTATTGGTATTTTAATAGAAACTGCATTAAATCTGTATAACACTTTTTATAGTATGGCCATTTGGACAATGTTCATTATTCCTATCCTAAAGCATGGGAGATCTTTCTGTCTTCCAAGGTCTTCATTTTCTTTCTTTAGTGTTCTCTAGTTTTTTGTTTGTTTGGTACCAGGATTGAACTCAGGGGTACTCGACCACTGAGCCACATTCCCAACTTTATTTTTTGTTTTATATAGAGACAGGGTCTTACTGAGTTGCTTAGTGCCTTGCTGTTGCTGAGGCTGGCTTTGAACTCATGATTCTCCTGTCTCAGTCTCCCTAAGTGCTGGGATTACAGGCATGCACCACTGCACCTGCCTTGTAGTTTTCATTGTAAAGGTTTTCCCCTCTTTTGTTAGATTGACTCCCAAATATTTTACTTTTTTGAGGTTATTGAGAATGGGGTAATTCTCCTAATTTCTCTTTTGTGGATTCATCACTTATGTGTAGAAACACATTTGATCTATGAGTGTTAATTTTAGATCCTGCTACTTTGCTGAATTCATTTATCAGTTCTAGATGTTTTCTAGTGGGGTTTTTTAGATCTTCTAAATAGAGAATCATGTCATCCACAAATAGTAATAGTTTAAGTTCTTCTTTTCCTATTCACATCCCTTTAATGTCTTTCATCTGTCTAATTGCTCTGGCTAGAGTTTCAAGGACTAAGTTGAATAGAACTGATAAAAAATGCATCACTGTCTTGTTCCAGTGTTTAGATGGAATGCTTTCAATTTTTTTTTCCATTTAGGATGATGTTGGCCTTGGGCCTAGCATAGATTGTTTTTATAAGATTGAGGTATATTCCTAATTTCCCTAGTTTCTGTAATATTTTGAGGAGGAAGGGGTGCTGTATTTTGTCAAATGCTTTTTCTGCATCTATTGAGATGATCATGATTCTTGTCTTTAAGTCTATTGATGTGATGAATTACATTTATTGGTTTTTGTATGTTGAATCAACCTTGCATCCCTGGGATGAACCTCATTTGATTGTGGTGCATTATCTTTTAATATGTTTTTGTACATGATTTGCCAGAATTTTATTGAGAATATTTACATATATGATCATTAGAAATATTAGTCTGAAGTTTTATTTCCTTAATGTGTCTTTGTCTGGTTTTGGTATTAGGGTGATACTAGCTTCATAGAATAAGTTTGGAAGGGTTCCCTCTTTTTCTGTTTCATGGAATAATTTGAGGAATATTGGTGTTAATGCTTCATTGAAGGTCTTATAGAACTCAGCTGAAAATCCATCTGACCCCTGGCTTTTCTTAATTGGTAGGCTAACACTGGGAGACTAAATAATACACTATTGAGTGATGAATGGCTAGCAGAAGAAATCAGGGATGGAATAAAAAAGTACTTAGAGGTAAATCTGAATAGCGACAAAACATATCAAAATCTCTGGGACACTATAAAATTACTATAATTTTTGATTAAAAAGGAAATATCATGGTGGACTGTCCATGGTCCTATTGACATTCTGTTCTTCTAAACTCCCACCAGAATCCACCATTAAGCTCCACTTAAAAAAAAAATCTGAGGCATTTCCAGCTTGTACTGCTAAACATATTAAAATTCCTCCCCCAAATTACAAAAAGCTCCCAAAGCTCCTGAACCATATGGTCAGTTTAGTCACAGCAACAAGCCCATTCCTGGTACTGATTTTTGTTTCATTCAGCTTTTTCATGGCTTTGACTAAAGAAATGACCAGAACAATTTCTTTGGGCTCCATTTCTTTGGGCTCAATGTGAGAAAGAACATCATGGCAGAAGAGTGGTAGAGGGAAGCAGCTTACATATGATCAGAAGCAGAGCAAGAGAGAGAAAGAGAGAGAGACTCCATTCACCAAATTCAAAATATATACCCCAGAGTCATGCCCCCAGGAACTTATCTCCTCCACTCTATCCTACTCTCCTTCAGTTACCATTCAGGGAGTCACATCAGGGGATTAATTCACCGGGTTAAGACTCACATAACCTGCTAATTTCTTCTCTAAACCTTCTTCAACTGTCTTACACATGAGCTTTTGGGTGATACCTAATATCCAAACCATAACATAATGAATTCTGATTACAAGGAAAGAGAGAGGGATTATTCATTGTAACTTTCAGTAAATGTAAAATGTCTCTATCATTGGTTCATGATATACAACACAAAAGACTATTTATATATACAGGAGAGTAGATTATCAATCATCAATTTCAATCTCTCTCTCTCTCATACACTCACACATACATATGTATCAACTGAAACCTTAGACTTGCATTAAGACTTGTGTGTGTGTGTATCAACTGAAACCTTAGAATCACATTAAGATTTGAGCATTATCTTACATTGTTGATTTTGAAAAATAACATTTAAAAAATATGACATTATAATAATAAATAAAAATAGTATAAATAAAATAACTTTTAGCTATTGTGCTATTTAGAATTAAGCAGACTATATAAGACAAGGAAATGAGTCATCTGTCAATATAACATTTTATAACTTTCTAAAGTTAAATTCCCTCAAGTGTTGATTTTGTTTTCATTATCCTCTACTTCTGGTATTTCTAACTCTGTGAACTAGAGCAATGTGCTTAGATTTTGTAATGGAGACACTGTCTCCACAGTTGGTTAATTTCATAAATTTTTGGTAACTTTTAACTTTTCTGAGCCCTTAAGTGATTTTTTAGAACTGATATTTTCTTTGAGTATTTGATAAGTTAAGGTTTTGGCACAAGGACCACCTCTTACCATCTTACATAAAATTGCAAAGCAAGTGCAAATTTATCTTTCTGCAGAGTACTAGTGCTCATCTCTGATATCATGTAATCATTCATATATTAGCTTGTTTCTTTTTGCTACCTGTCTCCTTACATTGAGGGTTGCCATCACAATGATGAAGAGTCTCCTTTTGCTACATCACCAGTACTTCAAACCATCTAACACAGAAGATAATCCAATACATATTTTCTGAATGTAAGGTGAACTTTACCTATTTCTATATACGTACCATAGTTAAAACAAATTACAGAAGCTTTACTGGTTTATTGCATATAAAGAACATAGAAAAGCACCTCCATCATATGTAGAAAATGAATGATTAATCTTATTACTATTAACATAGTACTGACTACCTAACATAGAGCAGTAAATCAATGGATTTTAATACTTTTCTTTTTCTTCTCAATTTCTTTGATTTATGTCCAATGTTGAATTCTTAGCTTTTCTCATCTTGAACAGAATCATGGAAAGGAAAGGAAAACAAGAGAAAAATGAAAAGATTAGAGAATGCAGCATTAAAAACTTGTGTTGCTTGAATTATATGTATAATTTACTCAAATGTTTGGCAGTGATTGGACAAAGAGTCAAAGCATAATAGAAAGAACATATGCTATTTTAAAATGTTGACATTTATGGTGAAGTGAAAAAATACTTGTTCAAATTAAATCCTATAGTGAAGGATTTATTTTGTAATCTCTTATTAATCAATAAAGATGTAAAAGTGAGTAACTAAAAATATCATAAAAGTGAAAAATAAAATAATTAAAAGTAACTTGATCATTCCAAACACAGGCAAGAGAGGGGAAAATGTAGTACATACACATAGACACTAATAAATAAGTAATTCTAGTAAGTCCAAAGGGAATTAATAATCACTTTGAAGAAAATCATTTTGATTTTTTAAAAAAATAAGACCTAAATATTGCTTTTAAAAAAGACACAACTATAATGAAAAAAATTACAGAAGAACATATTAAAAAGTTTGGGAAGTATGTGGGAAATATCTCAGTAAATATATTGAGAATAAAATAAAATGATTTTATCAAAGTGTACCTAACTGAAATGCAGTTACCAAAAACAGTGACTACAATATTGACTCTGCCTATCTAAGTACCTGGGAAATTTTTCCATCTTCTAAGGTCTTGTTTAATTTCTTTCTTTAGTGTCCTGTAGTTTTCACCTCTTTTGTTAAATTGATTGCCAAGTTTTTTATTTTATTTTTTGAGGCTGTTGTGAATGAGATAGTTTTCCTAATTTCTCTTTCAGAGAATTCATCACTGATGTATAGAAATGCAAATGATTTATGGGTGTTGATTTTATATTCTTCTACCTTGCTGAATTAATTTATTAATTCTAAAAGTTTTCTGGTGGAATTTGTTGGATTCTCTAAATATAGAATCATGCTGTTGGCAAATAATGGTAGTTTGAGTTCTTCTTTTCGTATTCATATCCCTTTAATTTCTTTCTTTGGTCTAAGTGCTCTGGCTAGTGTTTCAAGGGCTATGTTGAATAGCAGTGGTGAAAGAGGGCATTCCTATCTTGTTCCTGGTTTTAGAGGATATGCTTCCAATTTTTCTCCATTTAGGATGATGTTACCTTTGGGTTTAGCATAGATAGCTTTTACAAAGTTGAAATATGTTCCTACTATCCTTAGTTTCTCTAGTGTTTTCAAAATAAAAGGGTGTTGTATTTTGTCAAATGCTTTCTCTGCATCAATTGATAAAATTATATGTTTCTTATCTTTAAGTCTATTGATGTGATTGATTATGTTAATTGATTTCCATAGGTTGAACCAAACTTGCATCACTGGAATGAACCCCACTTGATCGTGGTGCACTATTTTTAAAAATATTTTTGTATGTGATTTGCCACAATTTTATTAAGAATTTTTGCATCTATGTTCATCAAACAATTGGTCTGAAATTGTTTTTCTTTGATGGGTCTTCATCTGGTTTTGGTATCAGGGTGATACTCACCTCGTAGATTAGTTTGGAAGGGTTCCCTCCTTTTCTATTTCATGAAATAGTTTGAGGAGTATTGGTATTAATTCTTCTTTATAGGTCTTGAAAAACTCAGCTGAGAATCCATGTGGTCCTGAGCTTTTCTTGGTTGGTAGGCTTTTGATGCCATCTTCGATTTCCTTGCTTGAAATTGATCTGCTTAAGTTGTGTATGACCTCCTGGTTCAGTTTGTGTAGGTCATATGCCTCTAGAAATTTGTTGGTGTCTTCAGGGTGTTTTTATTTTACTGGAATATAAATTTTCAAAATAGTTTCTAGTTATCCTCTGTATTTCAGTAGTGTCTGTCATGATATTTCCTTTTTCATTATGAATTTTAGTAATTTGGGTTTTCTCTCTCCTTCTTTTCATTAGGATGGCTAAGGTTTTGTCAATTTTATTTATTTTTTCAAAGAACCAGCTTTTTGTTTTGTAAATTTTTTGAATTGTTTCTTTTGTTTCAAATTTATTGATTTCAGCCCTGGTTTTAATAATTTCCTGTCTTCTACTTCTTTTGGTGTTGATTTGTTCTTCTTTTTCTAGGGCTTTGAGATGTAGAGTCAAGTCATTTACTTGTTGACTTTTTCTTCTTTTAATGAATGAGCTTAATGCTATGAACTTTCTTCTTAGCACTGCCTTCATAGTGATTTTGATATGTTGTATAGAGTTTTCATTTACCTCTAAGAATTTTTTCTATTGCTTCCCTGAAGTCTTCTGTTATCCATGCATTATTCAATAGCATTTTATTTAGTTTCCAGGTGTTGGAGTAGTTTTGTATTGTTTAATATGTCATTGATTTCTAATTTTATTCCATTATGGTCAGACAGGAAGCAAGGTAGTATCTCTAATTTTTTACTTGTTTTGTGATAAAACATGTGACCTATTTCAGAGAAGGATCCATGTGCTGCTGAGAAAAAAGTGTATTCACTCATTGATGGATGGAATACTCTAAATTATTATCTAAATTATAAATTTAAATTATATATTTAACTCTAAATTATCGATTGTTTTATTGAGTTCTAAGTTTTCTTTGTTTATTTTTTGTTTAGAAGATCTAACCAGTGGTGAAAGAGCTGTGTTAAAGTCACCAAGTATTAGTGTTGTGGTTTATTTGATTCTTGTAGTTGAGAAGAATTTGTTTGATATACATAGATGCTCCATTTTGAGCGGCATAGATATTTATGATTGCTATGTCTTGTTGATGTGTTATTCCCTTAAGAAGTTTGAATTGTCTTTCTTTATCTCTTCTCATTAACTTTGGTTTGAAGTCCACTTTATCTGATATGAGGATGGAAACTCCTGCTTGTTTACATGTTCCATGTGAGTGGTACATTTTTTCCCACACTTTCACTTCAGTCTGTGGATGTCTTTTCCTGTAAGATGAGTCTCTTGAAGGCAGCAGAGTGTTGGGTCTTTTTTGGTTTTGTTTTGTTTTAATCAAGTATGTCAGTCTATGTCTTTTAATTGATGAGTTTAGGCCATTTATATTCATTAATAATAAATTCATATTTATTATTGAAATATGATTTGTAATCCCAGTCATTTGGTTTATTTTTGGTTTTAACCTTGACTTGATTTTTCTTTTGATTGGCCTTACCTTTAGTGTAGTTCTTTTTGTATATTTTTGTTGTTGGTTATCACTTCCTCCTCATGGAATATTTTGCCGAGAATGCTGTGTAGTGCAGGCTTTCTTGCTGCAAATTCTTTTAACTTTTGCTTATCATGGAAGGTTTTTATTTCATCATCAAATCTGAAGCTCAGTTTTGCTGGATATAAGATTCTTGATTGGCATCCATTTTATTTCAGAGCTTGGTATATATTGTTCCATGATCTCCTGGCTTTTAGGGTCTGGGTTGAAAAATCTGCTGATATCGAAATTGTTCTCCTCCTATATGTAATCTGATTCCTCTCTCTTGAGGCCTTTAAAATTCTCTCCTTATTCTGTATGCTGGGCATTTTCATTATGATGTGCCTTGGTGTAGATCTGTTGTAATTTTGTACATTTTGTGTCCTGTAAGCCTTGTATTTGATTTTCCAATTCATTTTTCATGTTTGGGAACTTTTCGGATATTATTTCATTGAAGAGATTGTACATTCCTTTGGTTTGAAATTCTTTGCCTTCTATCCTGATGAATCTTAGATTTGGTCTTTTGATGCTATCTCATAATTCTTGTATGTTCTGCTCATGATTTCTTACCATCCTCACTGTATGATCAACTTTATTTTTCAAGATTTTATATTTTGTCTTCATTATCTGAGGTTCTGTGTTCCATGTGATCTAGTCTTCTGGTGATGCTTTCTATAGAGTGTTTTATTTGGTTTATTGTTTCTTTCATTTGAAGAATTTATGATTTTTTTTTTTTACAATCTCTACCTCTTTCTTAAAGTAATCTTTTGCTACCTGTATTTACTTTAAAAAAAAGAAACAACTTTTTTTTTCCTTAAAAAAAGACTCATCAAAGTCAGGAGATAATACATTCAAATCATTAAAGTACTGAATGAAAATAATTGTGAAACTGAAATTCTATGTCCAAAGTCTCTAAAAGTCATAAAAATGTCTTTATGATCTATCTATTAAAAAATTGAATTTGTGTTTAAAAATATTCTTCAAACATCCCAAGCCCCATACAGTTTTATGATCATTTAATCAAATATTTATTAAACTAATATTCAAAAGTTATTTAAGGAATAGATAAACAGAGAACACTTCTTATTTTGAGGCCAGCAAAACCTTAAAACTCAAATCTGATACATTTTTCTAAATCAAATTAGATTTAAATCTCTCTCATAAACATAAATAAAATACAAGTAAATAGAATCTAGTAATATATAAATATGTTCAGATAGCATGACTCCTTCAGATGTATTACATCAAAGAAAATGTTGAGTTAGCGACCAAAAATTATACAACATAATTAACTACAATGACACAAGTTTTCTCTAGATATAAGAAGGTAAAATACTATTCATATTTTTAAAGTAAATAGCATATTGGATTTACAAATGATTTAACCCAATATCTGTACTTATAAAAATTAACAAAAATATAATTACTTGTGGGATTTTGAGAAATTTTTCCTGTGAGTTTGGACCAAAACAAATGAATTATGCCTACTTTCACCACTGTTATTCAATGATTTGCAAAAGAGTTAATGCACAGCCATGGAGTGGAGATAAATGCAAGACACAGAATTGAAAAAGAAGAAAACATTGTTATATTTGACATGATAATGTTATTATAAATAAGAAAATATACAGATAAATTGTAAGAATTTATCAGTGAATTTAGTAAAGTATTTGAATACAAGGGCAATAGAAAACAAAAACATCAAATAAAAAATTATTATTTCTATCATTATTAAAATCATGAATATTTAAGAATATATCTCATATTGGATTTGCAAAATATAAGCCAGCATAAGAATCCACAAATTTTCTTAGGGAAAATTTAAAAGACCTAAATAAATGGAAGCATGCATCACAATAATAGTTTTAAAGATTTGATAGTGTGAAGCTATCAATTAACTTCAGGTAATCATTATTAATGATGAGAGAAAAGCAACATAAAATCTAATGAAATATATTCCTATATATTTATTAAGTTGGATAAAATTTAAAAAAATAAAATGATCAATTGTGCTAAGAATTCTCATAATTTTCTAGTAGATGTATAAAGTGGTATAACCATTTTGGAAAGTTATTTATATCTGTTAGTCTAAAAACACACACATATTTTGATTAGAAAACTATTCCCAAATATACTCCTCAAGAACTATGCATACACATTCATCACAAGTGATGTATAAGAATATTCATAGCTGTACTCTTTGGAATGTTCATAAATTGGAAATAATTCTCATGCTTGTGAATAATGATATTATAGGTTCATTTAATGAAATATTATAAGACAGTGTAAAGGGAAAACTACTGATTGCATAACAACATGGATTAATCCCTAAATAGAATTTTAAACAATTAGAGACTATACAAATGGAATATACTTTGTAATGTTATTTAAAAGAAGATGAAAAACTAGCAATATTAAGTGACAATAGAGGTTAAGATGGTGTGTTTGGGGGAAGAAAGTTCCTCTGAGGGGGATAATATAGGATCTGATAATGTATTTCTTGATCTGTTAGTTACATGTGCCTGTTTAGTTTTAAAAATTCATTGATCTACATTGTTATTACTTTTCACACACACACATAGTTCAATAAAAATTTACTTAAATGATAATACCAATGTCTATCTCTTCAGTCTCATTTCCTTTAATAAACAATTTATAATACTCCCAAGTTCTCCTCTAATGAATTTGTTGCTATTTCCATCTTTTTCTAATGCTTTCCGTTCAAATATTATTCAAAATTCACAGGGTTGGTTATATAGTCCTCTAAATCAGTACTCCTTCTAAATGCAGGAACTCCTTATAATCATTGTTTTGATCCTAAATCATAGAAAGCACACAGCTATAATTTTCTCTGGATCCAGATGCACAGTGGAAAAAGTAGAAAATTATTAAAAAAATATTCACACTCTAGAATTTCTTCACACCAGTGTAATTTAGGGCCCAAGGTGCTGCAAACTGGTAGTTTTCTGAGAAAACACCACTATTGCGACTTGTAAAATGGATTTTCTAGTTTAACTTGTATGTTACTTCAGGTTATTACAACAGAATACCATGGACAGAGTAGCTTATAAACAACAGAAATTGATTCTGACGGTTCTGGAGGTTACCAAGTTCAAGGTCAAAACTCCAATGTATCCAGCATCTGGTCAGGACTTGCTTCAGGTTCTTAGATGTTCCTCTGCTCAGGGTGTTCTCCCATAGTGGAGGGGCAAGGAAATTCTTGAGGGTCTCTCATTAATTTGTCACCACTCTCTAGTACCATCACATTGTGTATTACACTTTCAACATTTGCGTTTGGGGAGAACAGACACATTCAGTCTATAGCACTCTGCTAATCCCTAAAAAGTAAAAATGATTCTCAGAGGAGTTTCAACACCCAACTGAGCAGTTCAATTTTCTCCATTGAGGAAAAATAGAAGTATAGCTATTGCAGGGGAACTGTTTTGGCCTCTGTTTTTTGAAATGGTCTGTATTTGTCTATAGATATGAGAATGTATCTCATTTCTTTGTGAGATTTGAAAACAATTTTCAAATTTTCAGTTTTGAAACAAATTCACAATGACACCATCACCTTTCTCTCACCTTTGGTTTGAAAGTGGACTAAAATTCAGGTTTTGTCTTACAAAGTACTTATCCACAGAGGTAGGAAAAGATTAGGGAATCTGACTATGAATTTCAATAATCACTTGTTCTTTCCCATAGGAAGTGAAAGAAATTAGAGAAAATTAGATTTCATTGAACTAATGAGGCATACTGGAAAAGGTTTAGTTTGGCTTTCACTTTTTCACTGAAGCAAGCAATATGAGATTGCAGCTAATTTTGCATTTACTTTCATCTATTTAAGTCATAAATCAGATAAATGTAAAAGTTAATCAAAAATTCTGTAAATTAAAGAGAATGGATGGATGGACGGATCTAACATTACTAGACACTAATTATTTATGTGTCATATTAAATCCTCATAAGAATTTTAAAAAATAAGTGTTAGTGAAATTTTACAGATGAGTAAACTACATTCAGGGGACTTAAATACCACCCCCATGTTTGCAAAGCTGGTGCATTACAGAGGTAGCAATAAAAGCCCATATTCTTAACTATGCTGCTACTGCTCAATGGTGAAATTAGCCAAGTTTAAAAAGTGGTCATTTTTAAAATTTGTTCTTTTTAGGTATATAACAGTAGGGTATATTTTGAAATATCATACATAATAGAGTATAACTTATTCTAATTAGGATCATTTTGATTTAATCCTTGTGGCCTTTGTCTATGATGTGTGCTTGAACCTTGTGTATATAAGGTAGCTTGTTCACACATCTTGTTTTGTCTATGGCCAATGAAGTTTTCCTGTCTGAAAAATGTGTGGAATATAATCAATTTTTTTCGTGACTTTTGTATTTTCTAAATAGCAGAAAATACATTGTAAAAAAGCACCTTTTATCAATACAATGGGAGTGCAGTTGGAAAAAATAATGTTCATGTTTTTCCAGGTGAACTGTTGAACAGGAAGGAAGAAACGCTCTGAAGTGAAGCTTGGCAATAATTCATAATACCATGAACAAAAAGCTATTTTGTACAATTTAGTTCCTTATTTAAGGGGATAGATAATATATGTAGTGATTAGAATTATGGATTTTGAAATCAAGATGAACCTGTGGATGGCCATATTTCATCAACTCTAAGATACTATTGATTATGATAATCAAGATTATTTTCTAATGAAAGAAAAAGGTGCTAAAGCTAATGTTCAGACACTATTGATTGTATAATTTCTAATTTAAAAGTTTTAAATTTTAATAAAAAGCAAGATATGTTTTAAAATTGATGAAACAACAAGCTATACTATATAAACCTATACTATTATAGGTTTTCAAATGGATGTTTCTCATTGTGGTTGCCTCCTCCAAGAAGTGATTCAGGGAAGTACACTGGTTCCATACTGGGTCTGGTTCATGTTTAATATATGAATTCCAGAGTTCCCATGCTTTTCTACATAAAGATGGTAGAAAGGTAAAGAGCCTGGGTGTTATGTTTTCGATACAGATTTTCCCCCAAAGACTCATGTGTTGAGGGTGTGGTCTCCAGTGAAACAGGGTTTAGAGGTGCAGCTTTTGAGAAGTGATTGGATGATGAGAGCTCTGACATAATCAGAGTGGCTTAATCCATTGATAGCTGAATAGACAACCAGCAGGAGGCAGGGGTTATAGTAGCTGGTTGAAGGAAGTGGGTCCTTGTGCAAGTGCCCTTGGGGACTATATGTTGTCCTGGCTCCTTTCTTATTCCCTCTGCCTCCCTCTGTCATGCCCTTCCACCATGATGTTTCTGACTTGTGGCCATCTGACCATGGGCTGAAACCTCTGAAACTGTGGAGCTAAAATAAATCTTTCTTTCTAAATTATTTTTCTCAGGTATTTTGGTCACTATGACAAAAGCTGACTAACATTCTGGGGAATTATGTGTGGGCATTTTCTATGGCCTAATGCCAAGAATGAAACCAATCACCTCGAGTCATATATTGTTGTTCAAACCTAGTCACAAGATCACAAAGAAAGCTGGGAAATTTCATCAAGCTTGTGTTTATCAAGAAAAGGAACTGGTTTGGTTAAGAGGAAAGCAGGACCTACTACAACCAGCTAAGTATAAGTGTGCTCGTCAGTGCTCCAAGCTTTCATTCACCCAAGAACACTTGCTTGGCTGTTTCAAAGGAGTTCCTTTAGAAAGACATTAAGTCCACAGTGGAAATTTTGTATGTAAGAAATAAGCATTTATCATCTTAATCTTCTTAAATTTGGGCCACTTTTGTTTGCTTATTACTGTAGCATAATTTAGGTTTATATGTTTTGTAAACTTACCTTCCTCCTCTAATTTATTAAAGACAACAATGATTACCTCATAGAGAAGCTACAGGAATCAGAGGTGGCACCACCTTGAAACAGGACAATACCTGAGACATAGCAAACAACTTATCAATAAAACAAAATTTATTATTATTGCTGTTATGAAATCATTACTAACTCTTGAATGAGGAATTTTTACTGTGATATGACATACATTCATATGTAAATATTTAAATAATTATGCTCAGATCATATTTGGAAATCAATTTTTACTCAGATTATTTATTTTTTAAAATGTTCTGGAAAAATCCTCCAAACATACACCTTAAATATGACTAGGAGGTTAAGAATCGCTCCTCTGTTCCTTTCATATATATACAAAGATGACCTATTTATACCAGTAAGAATGTTGATAATTGTGATGTTTTTACCAGTGATTGAGTGAGAAGCCAGTGTTATTTGAATTAGTATGGGCACAAATTGATGAAAAGTACAATTTGGGGTCATTTCAAAGGATTAATTATAATCTTGAGCCTAAGAGAGCCACAAATTTGTTCTAGAAGGATGTTAAATAACCTTAGACTGAAGTATTTCTTATTTCGACACTACACTTCTATTGTGAAATCACCATCCTATTTTTAATTTCCATATTAAAACAAGCCCTTTATTTTAGATATGAAAATAAGAATTCATGCCTAAGTGAACTTTGGGGAAATGACTGTTGAAGGCATTGAGAATAATTATCTTATCATACATGGAAGTGAAGGAGAGGCGTATCCTATGACAGTTGAAACATCTCTACTTTTCAAGAAAAAATTAAATGGATAAACCAGAACACATTTTGTGTACTATGGACAAGACAGAATTCCAAATGTTGAAATAAAATAAATAAAAGAAAATGAAAATTTAGGATCAAGACAAGTTTCTGCCTAGGGTTTAATTATTAAGTCAAAAGCATAGATTACGTTTTAAAGTTCCAAAATGTACAACAGACATTATCCAAAGTTCAATTATTATTCAAAAGGAATTTCAGTTTATAAAATTCATTGTGTAGCTGGGTATATTTTTAGGTGAATATTTATAAATACAGATTACCCATCTGCTGCCACCTTTGAAAAATTTACTGCTATTTATTCTGATTTTCTTTCTCCTTTGCTCTCATGCTACCAACTTCAAAGTGAGTAAAGATATTTGGGGATGCAGAAGTTGATGTGAATCAGGGCCAGCATTGATTGATTCCTGAGTAGCTGTTATTGCTTTAGTACTACACAGGCATTTTACTTCTGTATTTTTCTAAATGAAATTTAGGAATTTAATTGATTGCTCTAACATAGTTCAAAACATGCTTGCCTTGTCAATTATTTGAATATTTTATTGGAGGCAGGAAGTCTGATTAGAGTAAAATATTTCTCACTTTACAAAGTACTCAGTGTTTAGTGTGAATGCTATAGTGCAACATATAATTCTAGCAGCTCAGGAAGCTGAGGCAGGAGGGTCACAAGGTTTGAGGCCAGCCTCAGCAAATTAGCAAGGACCTAAGTAATTTAGTGAGACTCTGTCTGGAAATAAAAATAAAAAGAGCTAGGGATGTCGCTCAGTGGCAAAGCATTCCTGGGTTCAACCCCCAGTATCAAAACCAAAAGAAAGTAGTCAACATTTGGTTCAAAAGAGTAAATTATGTATATTCTTTTTTTTTTAAAATATATTTTTAGTTGTAGATGGACACAATGTCTTTATTTTATTGCTTTGTATGTGGTGCTGAGGATCAAACCCAGGACCTCATGCATGCAAGGCAAGTGCTCTACCACTGAACTACGATCCCAGCCCAAATTATGTATATTCTTAATACTGATTCCTGAAAGAAAATTTTATCTTACTCTTTACTTTGTAACAATTTTCTATAAAAGCATTATTTTTAGATGTTTTAAAAGTTAGTCAGCCTATTCAAAGGATAAATTGTTAACGTAATTTTTACAAAGTTGCTACTTTTCTGTACATACCAAATATAAAATATCTAAAAGAGAAAAATGACATTTCATATATATTATCATTTTTTATCATTGGATGTTTTAAAAGTTATTCTTGTAACTTGTCATCTCAGACATGTAGGCATGAAATTGGTAATTGCAGATATACAATTTTGACATGCAAATGTAACTTCTGTCTTAAAACTCGTTCTTTATGTGATTATGACAAAATGTGATAAATTTGTATAAAATTTAGCTTTTGAAGCCCTTCTAAAGCTAATGACTAAAATCACATTGAAATAATGACATGAAAAGGTGTTTATTCTTTTTCATATAAGAGTGATCTGTGAGCTGCTGTTTGCTAAAATCTTCCCATTTGGGCTTACATTTATTACTCTTTCTCTGAATGTCAAACAAGAATTAGCACCATTTTTAGTAACTATAGATAAAATGATCAAATTTCAAATCTAGATCCACTCTGAATAGTTTGCAAAACCATTAAGAATTGTTTAGTGAACTAATAAAACCTCAATTTCTGAGGTGATATCTCCATTTAAAAGACATCTCTGGACCCATCATAAGACATACTTATTGTAAAGATTTTATCAAATGTTTGTATATTTTTTGTTTTAATTTACATGATGGTTAATGATCATTAAGTACTATACTAGCAATCCTTTTAAAATCCTTTTTTTCCTTAATTTTTCTTTATTCCTTCCGCACCATCCTCAAATTTCCATTCTATTTCAGAAAATAAACATTTAATTCAAAGGGCAAATAGTGAGCTATCCTTTCCCCATGAACTCCATAAATTCTCCAGTGAGAAAAGGTATTCTATTTAATAATTTAAAATAAAACCAAGTAAAAATACTAAAATCAACATTGAAATCAACATTGCCAAAATTTCTTGGTGAGTTTCCTTAAAGATCCTTTACTTATCTTTAGAATGGTGACCTTAAAAACAATTACACGTTTTTGTTTTTATTCCCAAGGGCTACTTGCCAACCACATTATGTTTTCCAAGTTGAATCTCATTTTGTGGTTGCCCTTTAATCACTGAAGGTCTCTTTTTATCATTTCTGTACTAATTGGTGCTAAACCACTTGACAATTTATTGTGATTTAAGTTTCATTAGCTTGCATCTCTTTCCTCACTAGATGATTTATAGAGATGTTAAGGAAGATTACAACCTAATAACAATGCCCTCCCTAGCCTGCCTGTATGTCTTCTCAACTAAGTAGCAATGTGTTCTCTTGATGGAAGCAAAATATGGTTTCAGTTTATGCCTTGTGAAGAATTAGGCTATTTATTGTTGATAATTTGAGGAGTCAAGAGGTTTCCCTTCAGTTTTTGACATATGTGAATTAAGAAAAAAATTTCATCTTATTTACTTGATATAAATCTTAGTATTTGCATAGAATCAAATAATAAATTATTTTTTCAGTCATTTCACATTGTAAATATGAACATAAATTTTATAAACAGAAATTTCTCTCACACTCACATAATCTAAACATATAGACAGTTTTAAGACTAATTCACAATTTTTAAGTTATGCTTTTCAATTTTTTGATGATATCTTAAAGTGGAATTCACTGAAAAGGTTGGGTGAAGGTTCTATTAACCTCATCTCAACTGACAATTTTTATATTATTTTAAAAACAGCTTTATTGGATCTATGTATTATAAAATTAATTATGTAATATGTTCAATTTAGTGATTTTTAGTATATTTATAGATTTGGACAATGCTTTCCTTCACCATTTTCCTTAGCTATTTACCATATAATACATATGCTCTCCTTGTAAGATTTTTCTATAGTACTTGGCTATATTACTGATTATAATGTATGTGTTTACATCATAGTCATTTTATACAGATTTGTTTTCTCGACATGGTTGCAAATTTATTATTAGGTAGGTATGTATGCTTATACTGGGATATTCAATAGGAAGTTTTTAAGGAAGCAATAAAGTAAAGTAGATATGAACACTTCAAAGTGAATATGAGATCATACTAAGCTAATTCTTATGAAGGAATAACCCTGAAAACTCCTTGGTGGAACTCATTTTCTCATGACCATGTACTGTTGTTAGGTGAGAACTTTTTCTGTGACTCCATGCCTGAGAAACTATACTGGGTTGAATAGTGTTCCTTGAAATTTGATGTCTCTCCAGAATCCTAGAAATGACTTTATTTATATCATTTTTGCTGATGTCACCTAACTTAGATGAATTTGTAATGAATTATGGTGAATACTAAATCCAACATCACTGATTTTTGTTGTAAGAAAAGGCAATTTGAACACAGAGACTAGGAGAGGAGAAGACCATGTGAAATCACAAACAGAAATTTGGTGTGATACAACTAGAAGCCAAATCATATCAAGCATTGCCTGAAATCTCAAGGAGCTAGAAGAGACAAGAAAGAATTCTTCCCTAGAGACTTTAGTCTTCCCAGAGCCTTCAGATCATGTTGGCGTGGTCCTGCCAACACTTTGATTTTAGGCTTCTTGCTTCCAAAACTATGGGAAAATAAGTTTCTGTCTTTTTAATCTACTATGTGCAGTGATTTTTCACAGCAGTCCCAGGGAAATAATATAAAAACTCAGCACTTTAGAATGCATGCTTATTCTCTAAAGTCCTTTCCATGGTCTAGGAACATTTGGGACCACCCATGTAATCTAGGCAGAGTTTTCTAAGTTTATTTATTTCAAGTCCACACTGGGTAACACTTGCATTAGTGGGCAGCAGGACAGAGTAACAACCTTTCCTAGGCAGAAGGATTGGTGATACAACATACATAATGATGTAATTATAATTAAATACATGGTATTAGGCAACTTTAGACTGAAGAAGCTTTCTATTATTTCAAATCCACCATTTTTGGAAGAACCACTTCATTGTCTGGAATATTGTTACTACCTCTGTCTTTGCGTGGAACGTATGAAAGAAGCCAAGAATGGTGTGTTTGATAATAAAGAATATGAAAAGATGATGCCTTGACCCCAGGACCTGAAAAGGGAAAAATAGTGACTAGATACTATATTTAATCTTCACATGATTTCTTGATTAGACAATCAACAAAGTTATAAAGACTCCTCCACTCATTAGTCTAAATCTTCACCAGTGAATCATTATACATCATATGGCCTCATGAATTTTGTAATGTAGCATTAATCAAATGCTATTATCACAGAAAATATCTACTAACATAACATAACATAGCCTAAGAATGTCCCAGTCACATTTCCACACTAAATATTGGAAATTGGGGAAGATAAAGGACTTTAAAAGAGGCATATATAAAGAAACAAATTATTTAAGACTCACACAGACAATCTTTCAGCATATACAAGGAGGAAAGTGGGATATTCATTCCCTCTTTGGGATACAAAGTTAGACTTCCACAGGAAAAATAGAAAGCTTAACACGTGTCTCTGAATTTTATGGCCATAATGGCATCTGATGTATGCCTGAAAAGTATGAAAATAAGCTAAGGGAGAAAGAGCCACATAGAGTTTTCCAGTCTTGACATAGGAGTTGTTGGAGGTTGACTATTGACCATCTGATTCCTGGGGCAACAAAAGACAAACTTCAAATACTACATCCACCCAGTTCAATGAAAATTAGTGAAAGACCAACCATACTGGTGGGTTCTCTGAAGACCATGCGAATAAATGCTTCTAGAGAGATAGGGAGATTTCAATATTGTTCAAACCAAGAGATCATCCGTAAGATGTGTAAAAAGTGGTTAATGAAGAACATCGTGATGCCCTTGCTCCTGCTCCCTTTCTGTGCTTAAACCAGAAAATGTAAAAATGGTATCTAATACTAGCTGGGAAGACGCATGAAAAAGAACAAATGTCTCCACACATGTCAAACTCTATTTTGTGAGGAAAACTCAGTTATATTAGGGTGCTCATTATTTGCTGATCTGAGGCTGTGGTTTAAAAGAAGAATTATATTTTAAGTATTTTTTTGTTCTCTAACTGAGAATGATTAGCAATGTTGAGGGACTTCAAGAAAGGGATGAGACAGACTGCTTTTCATGAGAATAGTTAAAGGGAGTGTGGAAATGAAAAATGAAATCCATTTTTGTTATAGTCCATAAATTTTGTTACTTAAAGATATCAGTCAAAATTTGTTGTAACTACATGGGTGAACTGAACATTATGTTAAGTGAAATAAGCCAGGCTCAGAAAGACAAAAGTCACATAATCCTGATTATATGTGAAATTTTTAAAAATTGAACTTATAGAAGCAGAAAGTAGCAAAGTGGATAGACTAGAATAGTAGAATTTGGGGTTGGCGGTAGATGTTGGTCAAGGGACAGAAAATTTTAGGTAGGAGGAATAAGTTCAAAAGATTTATCTTGCAATAGACGAACTATAATTAATGAAATATTACATTTTTTAAGACCACTAAAATAATGTATTTTGCATGTTTCACTACCTTACCACCAAAAAAAATACTAAGTATGTAGAATAAGGCATATGTCAATTAGCTCAAGTAGCTATTCCACAATATACACATATTTCAAATCATCATGTTTCACACAATAAATACATAATTTAAGCCAGGCCTGGTGGCACACGCCTGTAATCTTAGCACTTTCTGGAGGCTGAGACGGGAGAATTGCAAGTTCAAAGCCAGCCTCAGCAACAGCAAGGCACTAATCAACTCAGTGAGACCCTGTCTCTACATAAAACACAAAATAGGGCTGGAGATGTGGCTCAGTGGTTGAGTGCCCCTGAGTTCAATCCCCGGTACCAAATAATATAAACAAACAAACAAACACATAATTTAAATCTGTCATTTTATAGTTAATTATTTAAAACATTTTTGTACCTAATATAACACAGGTATTGCTAGGATGATACATAGCATGATTGGGTTATGCTCTATATAGAGCTAAAAGGAAGGAAGAAGTGGCATTTTTCTGTAGTTTTTGGAATGCAATATTTTTTATTTCTGGCTTATATTTCACAGTTGCATACTTCAAGTTTGCTCTCTCTGAAGAAATTCTATACAACCTTGACCTGATGTCTTTTCATCCCACCTGCCCTGTGAGCATCTAGCCTTGAGTAAATCTTGCTGCCTGTGTTCTCTTTATCTGTACACAGACTTCAGAGACTGCTGGAAAAAAAAATCACATAACTGAGCCAACTGGTGACACTTCACATTCGTGGTCACCTGTTTGATCGGTGTTCTAACCATGATTTCAATTGAATTATGTTTCACTAAGCAATGTTCTTTCTCATTCCCTATAAGAGGTATTTTATTTTCTGCACTTATGTCTCTTTTTTCACAATCCTCTTTATTCTCAATAAATCATGTAGCCCTTGGCTTCACAAAGAGAATCCATCAAGAAGTAAAGTCCAATTCTAGCTTTCATGAACCAAAAATTATATCTCTTTCTATACCCATCTGTTCTTTTCCTTAAAATAGGAGTTCCTTTACCAGTGTCAGAGCCATGCTTGCTTCTGCATTCATGAGTGGTACTCTTCTCAAATTTTCAGGACCTCACGTTATTCATTAGTTTATATTCTTCTAGACTATCAAGCTCTTACCCAAGAGCCTTTTCTGTCTACACATAGACATGTTCAAATGTCTTTTATCTAATACAACAGCAACCACAGCAAATAGCAAAAAGCAAAAGACTTCCATATTAAAACAATAATAAACATGTATACCAGAGAAAAAGAACAGAAATAAAAATAAAATTTCAGTGGTTACCCATTTATTATTTATTGTGTGAAATGATTCAACCTCCATTGGGAGATATTTTTACAAAAACATATATCCTTTTTCCTAGAATCCTATGTATGGAAATTACAAAGATTCTAGTATATGCATGAATGGGAAATACATAAATTTATTTATTATAGCATCATTAGTGATAAAAATCCAAGTTAAATCAACTCACTCCTTTAAAATCTGCAGTTGGACAGTGATTGCTCTCTGATCTAGTCTTCATTTTCTACCATTCTTCCTTCATCTGCTGTGCTGTGGGCACACTGGCTTTCTATCTGTTCTTCAAGCATGTGCTGGAATAATGCCCTTCCCTTTAATGGGAACATTGTTTCCACATTATATTCTTCTCCCATCTGGAATATAAATTCTATGAGGGTTTTAATCTTTCTTTGTTTTATTCACTAAAAAATGCCTGAAATAATCTTGGTATACAGCAGGACTTAATATGGTTTGTTGAATCAGTGAAAGAGCCCAGATATTCTCTTTCTCTCTCTCTCTTTCTCTCTCTCTCTCTATATATATATTTAATAATTTAATTATCATATTCACATATTGTTTTGCCCTTAGTTATATGACCATATAATTGCCAGAAAACTGGAAAACATAGGCTAGCTGTACAATTTTAGCTCTTCATTACTAGGGAAGAAGAAGAAAGCGAGTTTTTGTGGACAGTTGGAAGTCATTATGGTCTCTAAGCAGATTTCATGTGTCCTAGAATACAGATATCCAGATTTCTTCCAGAATTTCTGAACATAGTTTTTATTTTAATAGTCTTATATACCTGAATGGCAATTGCTACTTAAACCTTTAAATAATGTTTACTGCTGAAAGTTTCTGCTTGTCTCTCCATTTGAATTATATATAGATATCTGCAAAGGTGCTCTTGGGTTTAAAATTCCAAAGTGCCTGCCCCAGCCATTTTGTAATCCTTTCCACAATTTTCCCCCTTAGCTTTTAAGTTTTCTGGCCTGTGAACACTTATATTTCAATAGCAATCAAATCCTATACCTTACTGTATTTGCCTGAACTGTAGGATCTGTGCTTTCTGGTGTGTCATTTCCTTCTGTTGTTTTCCAATCACTTATAGCCCTAACTTAAGCCTGGCTGCTTCTTGAGGACAGGAAATGAATAGGAGATCTCACTTCGATGTTTGTCTTGTAAGTCATTTCTTCTTATTTCTCTTTCCTAAAAATTTAGATCCTTTGCTACCTGAGAAAATCATCTTGTCAATCTATACCTTGTTTCCATAACTATTCAGTGACGATCTCAGCTTCAATCTCACTGTTTTTCTTCACGACTCTGCTTCATGTGTAGATGTCCTTTTTGACAGGTCAACATTTCAGTGTTTCTACAAGCTTATCCATTTGAGTCCTTTATGCTTCATAGGAAGGCAATTTACTGAAAGGACAATTTACAAGAGGGAAGACAGTTTAGGGTAATGCTGAACAAATCTGATAACAACAAATAAATTCAAATAGAAAAGAGAAAAAGAAAGAACCATGTACACAAGCAAGAATGCCATAACCAAGAAAAGATGAGAAAGAAAGAAAGAAAAAAAGAAAGAAAGAAAGAAAGGAAGGAAGGAAGGAAGGAAGGAAGGAAGGAAGGAAGAAAGGAAGGGAAAGAAAGAAAAGAAAGAAAGAAAGAAAGAAAGAAAGAAAGAAAGAAAGAAAGAAAGAAAGAAGAAAGAAAGAAAGAAAGAAAGAAAGGAAGGAAGGAAGGAAGGAAGGAAGGAAGGAAGGAAGAGAAAGAAAGAAAAGAAAGAAAGAAAGAAAGAAAGAAAGAAAGAAAGAAAGAAAGAAAGAAAGAAAGAAAAATAAAAGAATAAAAGAAAGAGAGAGGGGGAGGGAGAGAGGGAAGGAGGAAGGAAGGAGAGAAGGAGGGTATGGGGGCAGGGGAGGGCTTTTGTATATAAGGAGTCAGAGCTCATATCTGCTGTTTTTCAGCTATGAACCATGACTGTATCATGAACAAGCCTCTGCGGTGAGCATTGTGGGCTCCAGTCCCCAAATCCAACTCTTCTTTCTCAGGCTTGATGTCTCATCAGCTCTTCTAGTAATGGGCTCTTTATATGTCTTCCTACTTTCAGGTAGAAAGGGGTTTTGACACACAGGTATGCATTTAATATTGGGGAATGATTAACTGAACAAATGCATGCATGTGGTCAAATTGACTCACTTGGTATAAATCTGAAGTTCATAGGCCATTTCAAAGACAGGAAGATTTTAAGGATGTTGCCATGCATCTATCAGTGCTGTGCTTCTCGTCACACTGTCCCAAACTGAGATAAATATTTTTGTACTCACATACTCTCAAACCAGATGTCACAGACCTCACTGCTCTGTGATCATAAAATACGATCATGTTCCCTTTTAATTACTGAACTATGATTCATTCAGACTCTTTTATTCTTTTGCTACGAAATTACCTTTCCAAGTGAAACTCTGAGTGATGACAAAGCAGTTTTTGAAATCTAGTTGGTCATGCTTTTCTTCTGCTCTTTTAGCTCACACTGACCCACTTTGGCAACCTCAGTCTTTGCAGGCACTCATGCCACTCCTGAACTTTCTCTCATGAAGGCTTTTTGAATCAGGTTTTTTTCTCATTTTGAGGGTCACAGTTCAAATATCACCTTCTCAGGGAGAAATCTCTGCATAGCCTTGACAAATTAACTCCCAGTTACCCTGTCACCCTATGGAACATCAAAGTATCAATTTTTAATAGAATTTATGTTTTGAAATAGTTGATTTCCTGTCTGCTCATTTTATTTTAATTTTTTAAAAATTTTAGTTATCTAAAAGTTTGCTCCTTACCAAACTATAAGTTTTGTTTTGTTTACAGCTGAAATCACAAGAGTTACCATGTTAAACATCAGGGTTGTTCCTATCAGCCACATGACCTAAGCTCTAAAATTATATAATTCATTACTATGTCTTCATTAAACACATGTTTATACTTATTGTCATAATATATATGGATATATATAAGGATATATGTGTGTATATATATTCTCAAACATGTTTTATTGATTGAATATTACTCTCTTCTTTGCATGTAGAAAAAATTTTGTTTTGAGAAATTAGAAATACAAATTTTATATGCTCCTTACTTGAACAAAAATTTGCTAATCTTTAAAAACATTCAAATCAGCTAATACAGATGAATTTGATGCATCTTCAACTTTTACTCTCTGAGTTCTCACAGAATTTGAGTTCTCAAACCCATCACTCCATCAGATATGAGAAAAAGAAATTCTTGCTTTAATGCCTAGGACTTGAAAAGTAGATATTTAGCTATTGAAATATATGAAATTATTTGGATGAAAAAGCAGCAAGTTGTGTTAATCCTCTTAAAAGCCTTGTGCTTTTAATAGGAGAGCACAGCAGCCTAACAGCACAATGAAAATTAGTGCTCTACTGATTTTCTGGCATTAAACATTTGCATTTTGTGTTATTTCCATATTTTTATACTTGGCATAATACTGTCTGTTTATTCATTTACTCTATGACAAATTCCAGGGAATTATAACTATTTTTTTTCAGCTGAGCTATTCAAGTTGTTGTGGCTGGGAGCACATAATATCTTTAATTGGTATAATGTAGTCATTTCATGCCCCTGTCTCTGAAGAATTTGCCCCTAACACCTTGTAATAAATGAAAGACTCCCATAGAGCATCACAGTGCTTTTAGGTCCAGAATATCAATAAAATCTCAAAAGGGGAATGTGCGTTTACTTTATGTCTCAGCTTTCTGATATGTCCCTTCAGACTCATTTTATATTCTCTCTTCATAGGACTATATAACACTTTACTTCAGTGCTACCTGAAATCTTCCTGCCATATTTCTCCTTAAAAGTTTTACTAACCTAAAGATTTAAGAAGGGAAATAAAATAGACTAGTAAAAACTGGCCTTCTGTTTGATGTCCACCTCTCTGTAATAAGATTTGACAAAGACAATTTTAAGATATCAGAATAGAGCAAAAATTGTCAACTTCTTAAAAAGAAATACAAATAACTATAAATTGATAGAAAATCACAGTATGATAACATTATTAAATAAAACTTTTCAGCATAACTGTAGATGCTTATTCATGTTTAGCATCTTGCTAGTTTTTCTGCTCTGAATTTCAAAATTTATGATAAAATATAAATATTTTAGTTGAGCTGCAATTAACTAATTTCTGCCAGGCAGATTTCCTATTGTAAAATCCAGGCCGCACGGCACAGATGAATTGAGTTTGTGCAGGAACCTATTCCATTGGAAAGGATTCAAGCAACTCCTTTTTAAGACAGATGAGGCAGTATCATCGTTAGTGACAAAATTACATTCCACTGTTCTAAATTAGTTGTTTGAACTAGACCACCAAGTTTCATTCTGGCTCTGATAGAGCATGGACTGTGCATAATGTCACAAATACTCTGTTGCCTTTTTTAAAACATGGTGTTAATAGAGGCTAAAACTAATGCCATTTAAGAATTGAACGCAGAGTATGTCAATATGTTATTTCAGGCTTGTGAAAACATGCAACTCTTGGAAAATTTTTAATAAAAATTCCAAACTTATGAAGGGTTTGAATGCATATAGCAACTTTATTGTCATCTTTTTTCTTTCTCTCCCCTAGATAAGTCCTTATAGGAATTTTGCTGATTAGCCAGTAAATTCTAAGTCTGAGGAAACATAAAAGAAAATGCTAAATTAGGAAGGATTTTTTTTTAAATACAAGGGGAGATGTTTTCATTTAGAGGAATACTAAAGCTATTGAATATCATACCTTGAAAATGGATTTATTAAGTGTCTATTTTCATTCAATAGAAAGCTTATTGAAACAATGAAACACACTCAAAATTAAATTCTGCCTTTTTTTTTTTTTTTTTGGTACCAGGGATTGAACTCGGGCACTCGACCACTGAGCCACATCCCCAGCCCTATTTTGTGTTTTATGTAGAGACAGGGTCTCACTGAGTTGCTTAGTGCCTTGCCGTTGCTGAGGCTGGCTTTGAACTTGCGATTCTCCTGTCTCAGCCTCCCTGAGCGCTGGGATTACAGGCTTGAGCCACTGCGCCGGGCTTCAAAATTAAATTCTGAAGCCTACGTATTATCCTTCTAGTCCACATGTAATCCAGTATTTTTAATTATTATTAAGCAGTTTTGGCTAAATTTCTGCTAAGAAAAGCATGACCTTTTCTTGTCTGATTTTGATTAAGCATATATGAATAATTTGGTGCATAATTAATAGATAAAAATTACTTAAAAGAACAAAATTTCTTGCTTTTAAATAAACATAGTACAGAACATTTGCCAAGTAAATTTAGTTTGGATCAAATATCATTGATTTACACATAAAAATTACTAGCACTTACAATGCCTTTGACTGTGGCATCTCACAATAAGTGAACCATGCAATTTTTTGAAGTTAAGAATTTATCATGGCCTTCCCTTCTTTTTCTTCTTGTTGGGATAGGATCAGTTCATATAATTGTACTACCTGAGAATTCTAGGTACCTAGTGCTATGTAACACCATCTCCTAATTTAGGGGTATAAAACCACAACTGTTTTACTATGCTTAGAAATCCTGAGAGCCAGGAGTTTGGGCTTGTGTAGTGTGGGTGACTTATCCTGCTTCAGAAGTCAGAGGATCCACTTGAAAATCTGAACTCTGTGGTGGTGACTCACAGTGATGGGGACTAGGCCCATTTTGAGACTCTTTCATTTGCATGTTTGCACCTGGTCTTGGGTAACCCAGAGCTTGATCTCATCTGAGACTATTATCCTGAACTGCTAAGTCCTCTCCATGTGGCTTGGGCTTCCTCAAAGTATGGTAACCTGAGGATAGTAAAATATCTTACATCATGTACCAGTACTCCAGGGAAATCATCCAGAAGACATATGACGTTGACATTTTGACTTAGCCTTAAAAATCTCATTTATCTACCCTATTTTCTAGGTCAAAGCTCTTTTAAGCCCACTCAGTCAAAGAGAGAGAGGCCCCCACCTTACAATAGGATGAGTGTCAAAGAACTTTTGCCGTATTTTAAAAGTAACACCCTCTAATACCTAAGCTATTATGTTTGTTAATTGATTTCTAATAAAGGCACATATATTTCTATTTAACTGAGATGAATAATGAACATATATTTAAAATTAATGAAACATTTTAAAATCACAATCTAATTCTATTATTAATTTAACTAACTCAAGCAGTGCATGCTGAGAAGTTCTTTTTCATTAGATGTTCTCATGGGTGGAATGCTCTAGAGTTATGAAAAAGTTCCTTGGTATCTTCCCATTATCTTCTCTTCCAGAGAACTATTAGAACCCATAATGTGTCATTCTTTTCTAACTTTTGGAAGTTTAGTAGTCCCATGAAGAATTTTATAAACAGTGAAATCTCTCATACATGCCAATTCATAATTTCTAATGGTCATAGAGACAGTTAAGACCTTCAAAATTGAAGATATTTACTTTCATATTGCCTTCTTGAAAACTGATATCCCTTTAATGTCCAAGAAGATAACTTCAAAAGCCTCCAATCACATAACTTGCTTTGTATTGTTGCATATGATCCGTATCATTTGTATGGGTCATATACATTCATTAAGGACATTGAATGAAGAAGTATAAAAGAGACTAAAGCGGGCAGTAAAATAACAGTAATTGTTTTGTATGAGAAGGGTGAGATGCATTGGAAAGAAAAATAAATTGACTATTTGGAATAAGTCATGAGTGGAGAAAAGAGAAACTTCATTGCCACTAGCAGATTACTGTGGTCAAAAGTAGATGATTAGCTGTGCACACCTGTAATCCCAGCGGTTTGAGAGTATGAGACAGGAGGATCATGAATTCAAAGCCAGCCTTGGCAAAAATGAGGTGCTAAGCAACTCAGTAAGACCTTGTCTCTAAAAAAATACAAAATAGGATTAGGGATGTGGCTCAGAGGTCTAGTGCCCCTGAGTTTAAAAAAAAAAAAGTAGATGGTATGATTACTGGTCATTTATAGAAGAAAAATGACAAGGCTGAAGTAATCAGAACTGATTGAGTCTGTGAATACTGGGACATGATTTAGGCTGCATCCTGGAAATAGTTCACACTCCAAATGCATGTTCAAATTTGGCTAGAACTAAATAGCTACACTGGGGAAGTGTGAGCTTACACTGTGATTTTTATAGAACTCTTTATTGTCCAAGTCTACTATAAGAAAAATCTCTCATTCTACAGTTTGTTAAATCAGACTACAACTACTAAAAATGATTCAAACATTTCACATCCAAGTGTAATGTGATTCCTGGGAGGAACTGAATGCATTATGATACATGTATCCCTACCTAGTATATAATCTTTAATTCTTTATACTATATGCCCAGTTTTGATATCATGATAAATACATAATACCCTAGACAATGATTCTACATAACTTAAATGCATTGCCAATGAAGAACGAAACAACATAAGTTACTCCCTAATAAATCTCCAGTGTGTTTAACTCCACCACAGATTCTGCTTCCCCAAAACACGACATATAATAAGCTCAAAAAAATTAAGGTTAATCAAAGCTGAATGGAAGCCATCAGATTATTTTTAGGATATGCAAGAATACATTCAACAAGGAAAGCAGTAACTTATTTTCTGTATACAAGAGGTTCTCCTCCAATTGATTATGTCACTTTGAACTAAAATAACTCTCTTGCTGATAATAGAAAATGTCAGTGTCAATGTCAGCTTATTTGAAAAGCATGATTGGAATAGTGTATTGAGTTGAGGCTTGATATATGCAGATTAACTTGCTAGAATATCCTGCTACCATACAACATACTGGTAAATAAAATGGTTAGAAATGTCATAAAGTATATAATCGTTTTCTTTTAAGCAAGGTGAAAGATATGCTTTAAAACCAAAAAAAAAAAAAAAAACTCTTAAAAACCTTCTTTAAAGTGTACCAATTCAATTCTAATAATGATAGCTAGTGGGTTATAGACTCTTTTCAATGACTTAAAATGAAAAAGGACAGACCAATCTGGAACTAGGAATAATTGACTAAAACAAACAGAAAGGAAAGTATTTCTCTTTGAGAACTAAAAAAAATGTCAGGTTTATATTTTTTTTCTGTTACGGTTTGGATGTGAGCTATCCCCCAAAAGCTCACATGAGACAATGCAAGAAAGCTCAGAGGAGAAATGATTGGGTTCTAAGAGTCTTAATCCAATCAGTGATTTAATCCCCTGATAGGGATTAACTGAGTGGTAACTGAAGTGGTAGGGTATGGCTAAAGGAGGTGGGAATTAGGGCATGGCTTTGGTGTATATATTTGTATCTGGAGAGTAGAGTCTGCCTCCTGGTCACCATGATGTGAGTTGCTTTCCTTTGCCACCCTCTCCCAGCATGATGTTCAGCCTCATCTTGAGCCCCAAGGAATGGAGCCGGCCTTCTATGGACTAAGACCTCTGAAACTATGTGCCTTCAAATAAACTTTTCCTCCTCTAAAATTGTTCTGGTCAGGTCCTTTAGTCAAAGCAGTGAAAAAACTGACTAAAACACTTTTCTTCTCTGTTACTTCTTAGTTAAGTGTAATGTTGAGCACATGCTCACCAGCACTTTCTCATCAGCACGTTGACAAGCTTTTGGCTTGTCCAGCTTTTATTTTTAGAACATCAGACTTCATGTTTAATTCCAAGGACATTTTTGTGTTTTATTGAGTTATTCACTTTTGACCTTCTATATTAAAATGCAAACATATTTCTGCAACGCATGAAGGCTTTATCATATGTAAGTAATTGTAGAAAGTTGGGAGTTATTAAATAAAACGTGCAAACTTGTTTTCCTCTTTTTAGTAAATAATGTGTGCATTTTAGTGTGCAAAATGTCTCAAGGAGCACTCTTACTATTTTACCAAAAATAAACAACACTTAACACAATGAAGCTACAAATTTCTATGTTCCTTTTATACAACATGGACTTTTTTTTTTTTAATTTTTTTGTAGATGGACACAATGTCTTTATTTTATTGCTCTGTATGTGGTGCTGAGGATCGAACCCAGGGCCTCACACATGCGAGGCAAGTGCTCTACCGCTGAGCTACAATCCCAGCCCCCAACATGGACTTTTTTAATTGTTTGGTTTTTTTTAAAAATGTAATAAGTTTATTTTGGTTCTTTTTTTAACTTATTCATTTTTATTTTTTAAAACAAAAGAATTCATTTCAAGTCATAGTACCCATATGGAGCACAATTTTCCATTTCTTTGGTTGTAAACAAGATAGATTCACATCATTTGTGTCTTCATATATGTACCTAGGGTAGTGATGTCTATCTCATTCCACCATCTTTGCTAACCCTATGCCCCTTCCCTACCTTCCTCTACCTCTCCTTTGCCCTATCCAAAGTTCCTCCATTTCTTCCATGTTCCCATCCCCATTCCCCATTATGTATCAGCATCTACTAATCAGAGAAAACATTTGGCCTTTGTTTTTTGGGGATTGACTTACTTCACTTAGCATGATATTCTCCAACTCCATCCATTTACCTACAAATGCCATAATTTTATTCTCTTTTATTGCTGAGTAATATTCCATTGTGTATGTATACCACAGTCTCTTTACCCATTCATCTGTTGAAGGGCATATAGGTTGCTCCCACAGTTTTGTGATTGTGAATTGAGCTGCTATAAACACTGAAGCGGCTGTGTTACTGTAGTATGCTGATTTTGTTTTCTGAAAAGCACATTAGTTTTGAGTCTTTATTAATCTAGAACACAGAATCTTCCAATGCCATGTGATAGTCTCTGTCAAATTTATATTGAATTTTAAAATCTGAATTTATACATACATATCTTTAAAACTAAGTAAATCAATATCTATTAAAATCCCATTTAATTTTGCTTCTCTCATTTTTGTATAGGACTGAAGTATTGTATTTTATCAATTTAAAACATTACATTTAACCAAATGATGTATTTTTGTGTAGTCAGTCCTTTTAGAGGCATGCAGGCTCTAATGTGGCTGATTGATAACAGGAAATTCCTTTTAAAAATTAAGAATAAATTTTCATGGCAAGTTAGCAGGATAAAAATAGTAAAAATAAAAATAACAAAATCAAAGATCACTATATCATTTCATTCTTAAGTGTAAACTATTGGAAAAAAACATAAGTAAGTTTTCATCAGTATTTTACATTGTCTTTCCTATATTATTACCGTAGCATCAATGGTTCGTGGAGCTTGAGGTAATAAAGACATTATGATAAAACTCTTTACTTCAGAGTCAGGAACCAAGACCCAGATAGGATAACTGATTAGGCCAAGATCATGCTGCCAAAATACTGAGATTAGAAAAAGCTTTTGAAGTTATCTTGTTTAAATTAACAACCTGAGAGAAAATTCTTTCCCCAGCATTTCACAGATGCATGAATATTTTCAGCTGTTGGAATTTTCCTTGGGTGCAGGGTAACGTGTTATCCAATATATTTATTTCACAGATATTTAATACCTACAGTGTACCAGGGACTATGATAAGCTCTAATGATATGGAAATAATAAAAATAAGCCATACAGAAGCTGGTCCCTGTGTTCATGGAATTTATAATCTAAGTGTAGAAAAGAGATACAAAGTAATCACAAAAGAAAATAATTATAAACTGTGATGAGTGTTATAAGGGACAAGTGTAGGGTCACATCAGAGTATGTAACAGGATGACCTGATTTATGTAACTAATCATGGGAGTCTACTTTGTGATCTTTGATACAATTTGAGATCTAAAATTAAATGGTAGAAACAGAGAGAACATTTTAATTAAATGTATCAGCGTCTGGAAAGCCATTGAGCTGGAAAAGAATTTGATGAAAACAAATCTGAAATGGAAAAATGAATATGGTTTAAGGTCAGACAGAAAGTGAATAGCTTGAAAAGAAGCTTTGAATCAGTCTCTCCTATTTCACTTTTCTCTCTAATGCTCTCACACACTGAACATACTATTGTAACTTATTTATGTGTTATCTGTATTTTCTTCCTAAAATACAGTCTTTGTGAGAACAGCACTTTTTATTTGTTTTGAGGATTGTATTTCAGAGTTCAAACAGGACCTAGTTAAAAACACTGGTTAATCCACACATTTAGAATGAAGGATGGTAAATATTTTATAGTGAATAAAACATAAACCACATGTCTGAAGAAGTATATGAAGTAAGAAACCACACTTATTCCAAGGATCCTGAAATCTGTGAGGAATTTGAGGTGAACCACAGAAGATAAGAATGAGACAGAATACAAAAAGTTGTCTACCTCTGGATGATGATGATGATGATAACCAATTGATTTCCTGCCCCATTATTCCTCTATGTCCCTTTTATTTTTATTTATTTTTAAAAATTTCTTAGACATTGATGGGCCTTTATTTTGTTCATTTACTTATATGTGATGCTTAGACTTGAACCCAGTGCCTCACACATGCTAGACAAGTGCCCTGCCATTGAGCCACAAGCCTAGTCTCCTTCTCTTTTATAGAGTTCTTTATGACCCTAAGATAGAAATTTGAGCTTAAAAAAATGTCTCCTCTATTTTCCTCAGGGCCAACTTTAAGTAAACCTGTTTTTGTCCACCAACTCCTGTATCCTAAGTTTTCACTTCAGTGGTAAGCAAGCACAAACTTTTAATTCTAGTTGTTTCTGGAATTATACTAGTCACTGTTTTGAAAATAAGATATCTTTTATTCACAGAAAAAGTTAATTCAAAAGGAAAAACCACAGAACAAGAAAGACCTCTGGAAATGAAAATCATAATAAATAAAATATCAACAACAACAATATCAGTTAGAGGAAGCAAAGGACAAATACAGGACAAAATCAAAAAGGAGAAAGATTTTTAAGTTCACCACAGGCATTTCAGAAAGAATAAAAAGTGTAATAGTCAAAATATCACAAATATAATATAAAAAGAATTGCATAGAACTTAGGGTTCTCTAAATTAGTAAGTTGCAACCAGTGTTCACATCAGCGAATCTTTTAAACTTTCAGAATAACAGGAAAAAATAATTTTTTTTAAATACTTAAAATTTAAAAAATGATAGGGTATTATACCTGTGAGTAGAATATGATGTTTTTTTGACTTTTCAACAATAATAGAAGGTAGAAGAAATTACAGAAATGCTTTCAAATTTTGGAGAGATAACTATTCCTAACCAATATTTCTTTACTTGGTGAAACTATAAACCAAGAGAAGAATAAAGATATTTTTAGATTCATGATGTCTTGATCTCTTACATTCCATATCTCCTTCTCAGGAAGTTAACTTGATAAATCTGCTACTAGATAAAGGCATAAAGCAGACTAGAAAAAATAAAATACTTGAGAATCAATCTAACAAGAGTGGTGAAAGACCTCTACAATGAAAATTACAAGACACTAAAGAAAGAAATTGAAGATCTTAGAAGATGGAAAGAACTCCCATGTTCCTGGATAGGCAGAATCAATATTATTAAAATGGCCATACTACCCAAAGCGCTATACAGATTCAATGCAAACCCAATTAAAATCCCAAAGTCCTTTCTTATAGAAATAGAAAAGGCAATCATGAAATTCATTTGGAAAATAAGAGACCCAGAATAGCCAAAGCTATCCTGAGCAAGAAGAGTGAAGCAGGATGCATCACAACACCAGACCTTAAACTTTTCTACAAAGCAATAGTAACAAAAATGGCATGGTACTGGCACCAAAATAGACATGTAGACCAATGTAGAATAGAAGACACAGAGAGCAATGCACATAAATACAGCTATCTCATACTAGACAAAGGTGCCAAAAACATTCATTGGAGAAAAGATAGTCTTTTCAACAAATGGTGCTGGGAAAACTAGAAATCCATTTGCAGTAAAATGAAACTAAACCCCTACCTCTCACCATGCACAAAACTCAACTCAAAGTGGATCAAAGACCTAGGAATTAGACCAGAGACCCTGCGTCTAATTGAGGAGAAAGTAGGTCCAAATCTTTATCACATTGGATTAGGCCCCGAATTCCTTAACAAGACTCCTTTAGCACAAGAAATAAAAGCAAGAATCAATAAGTGGGATGGACTTAAACTAAAAAGCTTCTTCTCAGCAAAAGAAACTATCAATGAGGTGAACAGAGAGCCTACATTCTGGGAGCAAATTTTTGCCACACACACATCAGATAGAGCACTGATCTCCAGGATATATAAAGAACTCAAAAAACTTAACACCAAAAAAACAAACAACCCAATCAATAAATGGGCTAAGGAGCTGA
>PVHX01004117.1:0-28242 GCA_004024805.1 Geosciurus inauris
GGGGCGGGGAGCAGTGGGGGTATATAGGGTTTCACTGTTGCCCAGACTGGCCTTGAACTCCTAGCAAGCAATTTTCTTACGTCTCCTAAATAGTTGGGATTACATGCACACACTATCATGTCTAGCTTCTCTGAGGCCATTTTCTCATTTGTAAAATGAATTACTGAAAAAAATAGTCCTTTTGGAGGAGTTATTCTGAAACCTTAGTGTGACAATATATGCCAAGCGTCTAGCACATGGAGTTAACCAGTAAATAGCAAACTGCAATGACAGCATTTGTAGTTCGTAAGAACTTGCAAATTCATTATTGTCTTGTTTCCCATCACAGCCTATGGCCATAGTATGTAAGTTAATTCAATTTAATCAATGGCACATGGCTTGAGAGGCTGCTTCTTGGCTGTGCCCCTCAATACTGGGTGTTTTGAGGTTTTTGTTTTTTTGGTACCAGGGATTAACTCAGGGGTACTTGACCACTGAGCTACATTTCCAGTCCTATTTTTGTGTTTCATTTAGAGACAGGGTCTGAGTTGCTTAGCACCTCGCCATTGCTGAGGCTGGCTTTGAACTCGTGATTCTCCTGTCTCAGCCTCCCAAAGTGCTGGGATTATAGGCGTGTGCCACCACACCCAGCTAATACTGGGTCTTTTTATATAAAATTGTTTAACTTTCCAGAACATCATTTTCCTCTTCTGAAAAATAGAAATATTAATAATTGTGTGTCACAGACTGTCTCTGAAGCCTCCAGAATATATTAGTTCCTTTAAACTCTAGAGTTCTTTACATAGGTATATATTATGGGCCAGACATTAGTGAACAAGAGATAAAAGCGCTGGGGAGGAGCTCAATGGTAGAACACTTGCCTACCATGTGAGGCCTGGGGTTTGACCCTCAGCACCATTACAGAGAGAGAGGAGAGAGGAGATAGAGAGAGAGAGAGAGAGAGATGAAAGTCCTGGCCCCCAAATGAACTTACGGTTCAGTGGGAGAGGGAGAACATGAATAAGCATAGAACATTTGTCAGTATTAAGAAACAAAGCTGGGTAAGACACAGAATGCTGGGGCAGGGGCAGGGGCAGGGGTGGGAGTGGGAGGTGAACGGAAATGAGGGAGCCCCTCTGTAGGGAACAGGGAGAACAGTATACAAGAAGCAGAGCAGCAGATACAAAGCTTCTCCTTGGAGGAGGAGACTCAGAAGATAATGTGGTTAGGTTGGAGTGAGCAGGAAAGGGGAGGGCTGAAGAAATGAGTAAGTAAGGAGAGTCCCAAGTGCAGTGGTACCTGCAATTCTAGTTTCTTGTGAAATTGGGGTAGGATCATTTGAGCCCATGAGTTGCCAAGACCAGCCCAGGCAACAAAGTGAGACCATATAATGTCTTAGAAAAACTGAATAAACGAATCAGATTTATGTGGTTCACTCAAGTACAAAGTACGAGAAGCCTTAGGCAATACTGTGAGACCTGGTGGCCAGGCTGCTGTGGACGCTCTTTTGAAGATAAGAGATACTTACTAAGGATACAGGAATTTGTTTATATCCTGGAGTCTCATCCTGCAGAGGTCATTCCTACAAGTTGGTGCTCACATAAGTCACTCTCCCTACATGCTACAACTTGCAGTTTTCATGTGCTCATGAAACCTGTGAGCATGGGCCATGAGCCCACACCAAGTGCCTTAGCCTTTGTTACTGTTACCTTTTGAGAATCAGAAGGTAAGATGATCAGTTCCCAGGAGCCTATGAAGAACAGGCAAACTATAAAGCTTATTTATTCCAATGCAGAGGATAATAGTTGAGAATCTTTTAGTACAAGTGGCAGAAAACACAACTCAAATAAGCTTAAACCACAAGTATCTAGTGGGTCCCAAAGTTTAAAAAAAATTCACAGGTAGAGTAGGCTTCAGGAGCAGTTTAATCCAGATATTGTGTAACCAGAGATACGGCCTTGCCTCATTTTTCTTTTTTCTCTGCATCTCTTTGACCTTCCTATGGCTGCTTCATTCTCAAACAAGAGCCCCCTCATGGCAGCAGCTCCAGGCTTCATATCCTTCTTCATACATCCACACAAGTCTTCCGGTAGCTTCTGTTCAAATGGAGAGGAGGCTGCATTCCCTGGTGTGTCAACCATTAGTATTGGGTCACATGCTTACCCCTCATCTAATCATGACAGCCCAGGGATAAGGAACACTGATGGCTTAATTTAAGTCAGCTTAAGGCAAGAGTAGTCTCTTCTCCATAAGTTTATCTTGTCTTGCTTCTTGGACTATAGACCCCAGAAGTACCTAAAACTATTTGTTTACCTACTATTTTTGTACTACTATTACCTACTACCGTATTTAAAATACAGTAATGCAGAATAGTTAAGAGCAATTTCCTCAAATAAGATAAAGTTAATGATCATAACACCAAGACTTTCTATTTTTTAAAAGTAAATTTCTAAAAATCTTATGTACATGTACCTGTTTATTCTATAGTACACTTGCCCGATTTTTTAAATAACAGGGACAAATAACATACATGACTGCTATAATTATACTATGTATTACCATTCAAGGATATATCCTAACATTTACTTAATATAACCATTGTACATAATCTCTAATATACAAAGTGAAATGGGACTGATGATCAGTAGCCTCTTCTGGAATATGTGTTGTTGACTTATTTCAAGTGGCAAGTAGAAACTGAAAATGAAATTCCTTAATTTCTACTGCTCCTAGAACCTCTGAGGCAAATCTTTAAGAAGTCCCCAGTTACTTGGGAGGCTGAGGCAGGAGGATTGCTTGAAGCCAGGAGTTTAAGGTCAGCCTGGGCAGGATAATGAGATGGCTATGACTCTTTAAAACAAAAAAACAGCAACCTCTGAAAGAGTCCAATCCTGCCTGATTTTCCCAGTAGTCCCAAAACAGAAACATTTCTTCCTATTTTACAGTCTATTCTGGTGGTGTAGCACAGACACCCTGTGGTGACCAGGAATGCATGGGTTGCTTTGGTGTTCCAAAGCCTTCACTGGCTACATATGTTGAATATTCCACCTCATGTTAAAAAACAGGATGATGATCCTCAGGCAAGGGCAGTGAGAACCAGAACAGTTCTGCAAACAACTCTGTAAACAGCAAGGAGCTATCTACAGGATGAAGGCTCTAAATAAGAATTGTAATGCCAGGTCACATGCTAGGTTTATAGCCACTAATGGTCACAAGGCCTCCTGATGAATGGGCCTCCTGCAACTGAGGGGGCTGGATAGATGTTCATTCAGGAGCTCCGGGAAACTGGGTTCATTCCCTGCAGGGCAGCTCAAAGGGCCCATTCACTCACATTCCGCCCAGCAACATTCCTGGATTCCTGTCCCAGCCTCAGCTACAGAGGCAGTGCATGATCTGCCAATCTATGGAGGAGACTCATGCCCTAACACTTTGCCCTAGCCCTTACTTCCAGAAAGAACCTGGGAGAATGGGACTCTCCCAGGTCTCCTGGTCTCCTTTACCTTTTGAATGAGACCTCCAGTTGGTAGTGCTCAAGGGGATTTCTGGCCTTGACTGTGGAGAAGAAACTACCAGTGGGTTAATTTTAGGCACCAAGCCATGAAGCCCACTTCAGGAAGCCAAATTTTGGCATTGGCCCAAAGGGCAAACTTTTAGCAACTGGGTTCAAGGCAAATAAATGTCAGAGGGTAAGCAATGACATCACACTGACCAAGTTAAAAATCTGACAGCAGTTTGTAATGGAGCCACATAAATGGTGCTGTTGAGGGGCTGCCTGAGCCCTAGGTTTGCAGTTGGAAGCTTTGAGCTTGCTTGGCTGAGACCCTGGGAATGGTCTCACCCCTCTGTGCCCTGGAAAGGACCTAATGGGGCAGGTAGGAGGATCAAATGAAAAGACTATAAATAAAAGGCATTAGGGTCAGACACGGTGGTGCATGCCTGTAATCCCAGTGGCTCAGGAGACTACGGCAGAAGGACTGTGAATCCAAAGCCTGCCTCAGCAACTCAGCAAGGCCCTAAGCAACTCAGCAAGACCCTGTCTCTAAATAAAACATAAAAAAGGGCTGGGGATGTGGCTCAGTGGTTAAGTGCCCCTGGGTTCAATCCAGAGTATCAAAAAAAAAGGCATTGGGGGTGCTGGGGTTGTAGCTCAATGGTTGAGCACTTGCATAGCATGTGTGAGGCACTGGGTTGGATTCTCAGCACCACATATAAATAGAAAATAAAGGTCCATCAACAACTTAAAGAAAAAGGCATTGGGAACTCGCCAAATCTTCAAACACACGCAACTTTTACAACATAGGTTTAAAACCAGGAAACAATTCTCAATACATTCTCACCTTCCTCCCTCTGAACACCCCTAGCAGTGCTTACCTCCCTATAATAGTGTGATTCCAAAAATGATAGTTTATATCTGGCCCTAATACATAAAACATAAAAGATATGATGATAGCAAGAATACAAACTTCAAAGCCGGGCGCAGTGGCTCAAGCCTGTAATCCCAACACTTAGGGAGGCTGAGATAGGAGTATTGCAAGTTCAAAGCTAGCCTCAGCAATGGCAAGGCGCTAAGCAACTCAGTGAGACCCTGTCTCTACATAAAACCCAAAATAGGGCTGGGGATGTGGCTCAGTGGTCAAGTGCCCCTGAGTTCAATCCCCAGTACCAAAAAAAAAAAAAAAAAAAAAAAAAAAAAAAAAGAATACAAACTTCAAGATTCCTCAGAACAAAGGGGAGCTACACTATGCCGTGCAATGTTCCCACTGCCTTGAGTGTGGACAGAAACAGGTGGACAAGGGCCAAATCTTATTACAATGCTTTCACAAGAAGGGTTCAAGAGGTTTATTAGACAGACCACTGCAAGATACAAAATGAAAATAACAATCATATTCTACTAATCAAGTGCCACTTGGCACTATGAAACTATTCTGTAGGACATCCCTGGGCTCTCAATTCCTAATGGGCTGCCTGAAGAAACGAAAGATTTCAAATCAAGACTCTAACACAAAGGGATTCCAGAGAGTGGTTCAGAAAGCCCTGCTACTCTTACCAATGTGGGGGGCATGAAGCGTTGTAGGACAATTTGAATATCTAAACTGAGTTAAAAGGGAAACAAATGGGCAGGCAGCACCTGAGGCCCCACATGGGCTCCTGGGTATTGGGTAGGGAGTAAAAGACACAAGAGGCCAAACAAATGGAACCTGACAGCAGGGTTTTTTCTTCTACTTCTTCCTGCCACCTCTCTCCTTGAGGGCCAGATGAATGACAGCGCCATTGGCCATGTTATAGTAAGCCAGCGAGTTGGAATCCTTGATGAAGATGCCCTGGAAAATAGATGGAGCACTTTAGAGTGTGGCACCAGGCCTTGAGCACTTCACTGCAGCCTCAAAACCCTGAACTCAGCCTATTCACACTTTGAACTCAGTCAATACAGCAGTATGAGGGGAGGCTAGAGTGGGATACATGGGAGGACTCTGGTTCCTCCTATAATGCTTTCTCATGACTTTCCTCCAACTAGTGCTTTTTCCCTTCATTGACATTTAGTTCAAAGCTAAACTCTGCCAAGACACTGATCCTGACCAAGCCCATGGGGGCTGACTCTCAAATCATGAGACATTAGAGATCACCTCATCCAACAGCCTCACTTATAGAGAAGGAAATGAGGACCAGAGAGTGGACATGTTTAAGTCCAAAGAGGAGAATGAAGCACTCCATGTGACCTACTTGGGCTAGACATGTCCTCAGTATCCACACAGAGCCAGGCCACCTGAGAACACACCAGTGAGGCAGGCTCCACCACTGAGGCAGCAATCCACCAGGGGATTCCCAAGTCTTGTCTCTAGATCTCTACCCCCAGTTGTTGAAGCAAAGAGGTTTGGGGACCCCACATAAGAGCCTCCCATCATCAGTTACCAGTACACCCAGCCAGCACTGTCACTGGGATGGACTCAGCCACATCCAGATTTCTCTCCCACTGGACTCAAGAGGCAGGACTTGGGACATTCTGACTCACCTCGTATTGTAGCTTCTGTTTCCCTGCAGGCATGCCTGTGGCTTCATGAATTTTCACCTTGATGACAGAGACCTGTGGGACAAAGGAGAAGTCATTCACCCCCTTGCTAAGACCAGACAGAGAAAACTCTCTTGACATCTTGATTCCCATGCATTTGGTATCAACTGGGGGCAGCAGCCGATACCTGATCTGTGAGTGGAAGGGTGAAGACCAGCACCTGCCCATTCAGCTTCCATTCTGTCTTATCTTGCATGTTGGGCACCTGCACTTTGATGGACACTGGACCCTGCAAAAAAGGAGATGGGGATTATGCCTAGGAATCCCTAAGCCAACAATTAACTATGCTCTGCTACCCAAAGGCCTGTTCAGACAATGTCACCTATACTCTCCTGGGGTCTGGCCCCCAATTCACTACTGATACTACTTATAACATGGCTTGAATCACTCCTCCGAGATTGTTTCTGTTCTTTAAATGGACCCCTACCTGCCTTGTCTCCTGCTGAGTCAGGAAGTAGGGTGAAGTAGTTAGTGAAAATGTTCTGTAAACCCTATGTAGCACAAAGGGAAAGAAGGTGTAGCCGGTAATTAGCTTCCCAGCTGACAAGGTCTCTGAGCCTCAATGCCACAGCATGTGGTACAGTGATGTTGTGAGCACTAAACAGAAAAATGCCTGTGATGTGTTTAGCTCTACCCTAGAACTTGAGTGAAAAAGAATTACTAAAAAATACTTCCTAATACTTCCTAGTGTTAGAAAACAAGAGAGTCTGGGCTAAATCCTTTGGGAAAGCAGAAATTGCAACTTTCTGCCTCCTCACAGGAGCCTAATAGCTTTTCTAGGGACTGCCAATGCTATCTACCCTAATATCAGTACTCTAACAGGCAGACCCTCTTGGGGTGGAGCTATACCCTCTAATTGTCTAAGGTTCCTGTCACACCTAGATCATGCTGCTTGTGCAGCTGGGTCCCCTATTGGCTTCTACAGGAATATATACCAGGGGGACAATGACTACCACCATCACCACTGCTCTCTGCTCTCCCAGCTGTTAACCCCACATTTAAATGTGTGTTGTGGGGCTGGGGCCATGGCTCAGTGGTTGAGCACTTGCCTGGCATGTGTGAGGCACTGGGTTCGATTCTCAGCACCACATATAAATAAATAAGATAAAGGTCCACTGACAACAAAAAATATTTAAAAAATAATAATAATAATAAATAAATAGTGTGTTGTGAAGGCTCCAATGGCTGGTCTAGACCCCAGAAGCTAAAACTAAAACCATGGGAATAGAAAAGGGGGACTGGAGGAATGTATAGCTTGGGCCTGTATGCTTTAGGCCACAAAGGGCACTCCAGATCATAGACCTTATTCCTGCGAAGGAACTCTTCCTCAGGCATGAGGCTATCCTCTGTCTTCAGCTTCTTGGAGGCAGGCTCATCTTCCATTGGAGGTGGAGGGTGGACAGGGGGCATGGGGGCTGGAGCTGGGACAGGAGCCACAGGTGGGGCAGGCACAAAGGCTGCAGAGAGAGGAAGCAAGAACCCTGTGAGTGGGGGAGGAGCCTGGGAAACAGGTCTGCTGAGGAGGTAAAGGGAGAGACTGCAAAGGTTCCATGAAGAGGTGTGAAATGCTACTCCCTGATGAGTCTGGTAGTCAGTAGGTTCCCTGGCAAGGGGCCTTGGGAGGCTGCTCACATTAGACAGCAGGGCACTGGAGGAGCAGGACTGATGGAACAGGTGCCAGCCAACAAGCATTTGTCAGGCCTCTGAGTTCTCTGGGGCCTGATCCCTGGGTGCAAACACCAGCTATGCCATTTTGGATTCCTACTTTCCCTAGAAGATGTGGCTCCCAGCTCCTGGCTCTGGGATCTTTTATGTGGGATGCCAGGGCTCTCCTCTGGGCTTGACACCCAGCTAGAAGAACTGCCACTAACATTAGCCACCACTCTTTGGACTCTGCTTAGCTTGTGATCCCTGACTCAGTGGCCTGAAAAGTGATGTAAGAGATACTAACCTGTTGGTACAATCATGGGAGGTGGGCGGGGTGCCATGATAGGAGGTGCCGAGGGAGGCATGGGCACCACATTGATCCTGGGTGCGTGGATGATAGGCGGCATAGGAGCTATCACTGAGCCTGGGGGCAACCGTACCACAGATGCCATCGGGGGCCTTGGCATGACAGGTACTGCAGACACAACTGTAGTACGAACAGGGGGCGGCATCTGTGGGGGAAAGAAATCCACAGGTCATAGGAAGCCACTACTTGATTCCAAGGGCACACACAGCTGGCAACTGGCCACCTATATCTCTGAGAACGGAAGCTGGACAGCTCTGACTCAGTCCCCTGGTGCCAAAAAACTGCAGCCTCGCACTGGGCATATGACAAAAACTGCACTGAGGCCCAGGGTGACACTCAGCACATGGGACTTATGGGTCAGACTCAATTAGCTGCTCCTAGAAGATACTGAGAGCCACTAAAAGTATTAACCCCAATAAGCCTCCTAGTGATGGCCTAGCGGGCCTCAAAGACCCATTAAGCCACACTGCTCTTTTATGCCTTAAACCAAACCTATTTTTCACATTTGTCACTTGTCTTCTTCCCTGTTCCAATCCTCCTATGCAGACTGAAGATCAGGGTAGAGATTCCTACTTTCATTTAAATGGTTCTTTATCTTCTAACTTGACCCACACTCAGCATTCAGGCCACACTATAAGGTAGTTTCCTTTCTCAATCAATTGTGTCCAACTCCAAAACTGATTAGAGTGCTACTAGCTCACCGCAGGTGGTCGGGGTACTGAGGTGATAGGTGGGGCTGAACTGGGGATGTTGGTGGCTGAAGATGGAGGTGGAGGCTGCTGGGGGATTTCATTGGGCTTGCTGGGGCCAATCTTCTCTTTGGTATCATCTTCTGGCACCAGGCCCTTGGCCTTGTGAATGGCCTCAATCTGCTCCTGGAGGGTGATGTTGGCCTGGGCAGCCTGCTGGGTCCGGGCCATGCTGCCAGAGTGGCCATCCCAGGTCACCTGAAAAATAAAGCCAAGCCACAGGATAAAACTAAGCCCAAGTGTAGGAGACAGATGACAGGGAAGGCACAAGGATCCACTCAAGCCACACCTTTTCCTCTGGTTTCTGGATCTCCTCCTCACCGATCTTCTTACCAATGGCTGTTTCTTCCACACCAAAGATATCAGTACGCCGCTCAGCCAATTGCTTCAAGCTACTCTCAATATCCAGGCCTGCATGAAATTACACAATAGGAAGAGACAAAGGGAAACTAAACTCAGTGTTCTTAAACAAGGCAGAAGCTTTCCAGGAGTGTAGGGCAGAAGCTGGATCCATTGCACAAGGCTGACCCTCAGTCCAACACTGTATTGTTATCCTTTCGGCCTGCAGAAGACTGCTCAGTTGGCCCTAAGACTATAGACCCAATACTTGTCCAACCTGAGTTATAAAAGAATAATGGGCCAGAGAGGGCAGATGCAAGGATAATTAGCAGTCAAGACCAAAAGCCTGGTGCTCTGCCCGTGGCAGTTCCCTCCCTCTCTACTGCTTCCCAAATAGTAGTTAAGAGGACCAATGGGGGCCTGGGGCTGTGGCTCAGTGGTGGAGTGCTTGCCTAGCATGCATGAGGCACTGGGTTCAATTCTCAGCACCACATGCAAATAAATAAAATAAAGATCCATTGACAACCAAAAAATTAAAAAAAAAAAAAAAAAAAAAGAGGACCAATGGGTCCTCTAGGTATCAGGGTACTTCAACCATCAGTCTAAGGAGGCACAGAAGCAAGTACCATTCCCAGCTTTTATCCCAGATGCCAACAGCATATGTCATCCATGTCAGTGCCTGCCTTTGGAAGATTCCTCTGGAGAGTCCTTACAAATGGGAAGTTCTTTGGCAACATCACAGGCTGCACCTACCCTCAAAAGCTTTCATTAACTTCAACTGCTGCTTTCTATGTCTGCATAAAGCAAGCTGACTATAACCTGGACATTGTTACAGGCTTTCCAGGAACACCGCACCTCACCTGGTGCATAAACCTCATCATCACTCTGCTTTTCCCGGATGGAGCGATCCCGCTGCTCCAGCCAGCGAGGGTCGAGAAGCCCAATGCGCATGTGTTCTTGCATTTTGCTGGCAGGGATCTTCTCCCCAGTGATGGGGGACACAAGATATTCATCTGGAGCAGGGGCTGGAGGCAAGGGCTTGGAAGCTAAAAGGGAAAGAGACGCTCAAGTGAGAACATCAGGTGGCAGCTGAGGTTAACAAAGTGGCATTTCATTCATGCATCACTCATTGGTGATGCATTCCCCTTCAGTGTACCCCTGAACCTGGTTCCAGGGCACTGGAGATGACTAAGTCTTATTCCCTGCCATGAGGCCTATAAGAGACAGGCTTATCAATGCTCTTACAAAAAAAACGTTGCCTCAAGACCTCTTAGAAATTGCCCAGTCTAGATGGGTGCAGTGGCTCACGCCTGTAATCCCAGCACTTTGGGAGGCTAAGACAGGAGAATCACAAGTTCAAAGCCAGCCTCAGCAATGGCAAGGCGCTAAGCAACTCAGTGAGACCCTGTCTCTACATAAAACACAAAATAGGGCTGGGGATGTGGCTCAGTGGTCAAATACCCCTGAGTTCAATCCCCGGTGCCAAAAAAAAAAAAAAAAAAAAAAAGAAATTGCCCAGTCTGAGGAACACACAAGAATAGGCAGGACCTTCCAAGAGCGGGAAGCAGACCCTACCTTTAGGATCATAGTCCTTGCGAACAATGACTTGGTCTGGAGTCGGGGGCAGAGGTGGAGGCATGGGTGTCTCTGGGGGTGGGGGCACTTTCTGCCCTTCTTCTTCATCATCAGAACCCTGAAAAGCAAAGATGTGGCAGGACTCAGAAGAGGGACAAGAGGCCACCTCCCTGCAGGTAAGCTCTGGTAGCTCTCATGGTGGCAAGGAGACTTGGTCTCTGCCAGTCAATGTCCATGTGCTAAGCCTCCCAGGGCAGCTGAGGCCAGACGGCAGCAGGCCAAGCTGCTTCCTCACAGCATGAATGAGAACACCAAGGGCCATGGTGCTAACACTCCTCCCAGGCATTTCCAACAACTGGCACCAGGCAGTCCCAAGAGGCCAAGGGCACTTAACATGCAGGGGAGGGGTGCAGGGCAAGAGTCCACACTCAATGCTAGCTGCTCAGAGTGCAATGCTGGGAGGGAGAAAAAAAACTCCATTCCCACAGACACAGGGGACCTTTCTTCTCAGGCTGCACAGAAATTCATTGGGGGTGGGCGTGGGGGAGTAGCAGCTTGGATCTGGAGACTGTGCTTATCTGGAGAGGCAGGATGGAAGTGGGTAGGGACGTCTGAAAGGAAGTATAGGCCACATTTCATTTCTTTTTCTTGATTTATTCCCTTTAAAGTATAGGCTACATTTAGAAAAGCTCTGAGAACTATTGATCATTTGGGTCTAAGAGCTCAAAAGTCATCAAAGCACAGGGTGATGCAGAGTTCCCTAACTAAGGGCTAGCATGAGGTAGAGGAAGCAGGGCCTCTACAGCAAAGAGAAAGCCACAGAACAGGGCCAGCACATCTTTTAGATCCTGGCCTGTGAATGAATCTTTGTTATCAGAGCTGGGAAGAGGCTCTCTACTGCCTGGACTTGGGCAGCTGCAGAGTCAGTCCAGCCTTGTTGAGGGCCCATGCCTCTTTTGAAGGCTCACAAGGAAGCCAGACTTTTGACTCAAAGAACAACATCACCCTGACCTCCTGGGCTCCAGGGGAAAGGCCAGCACACAAGCCACATGAGTTCACCTCATCCATGTCCTGCACTTGGGTGTCCTGGTCCAGCTGGGAAGGAGGCTCTTCAGTCTTCTCCTGTTTCTCATCCTCCTCATCAGATTCAACCTCCATCTCCACCTCTTCACTCTCCCCAAACTTCTCATAGCGCTCCTGAATGAGGATTCGGGCCCCCAGTTCCTCTGGTGTGGTTGGGGGAGGGAAGTTCCCTGGCAGGATTTGAGCCAAAGTCAAAAGGATTCCATATCAAAGACCTACCTATTTGCCTTATCTGCCCAGTTCTCCAAGGGTTGGCACTGATTCCTCTCCCTATCTACCAAGGCCCATTCAGGAAAAGGCAAAATAGTTGAATTACACTTAATTTGGGCTAAGTGGTAGAAATGAAATGGGAGCAGAGAGGAAACAGTGATAAAGCCCTCTGGGAATACCAGAACAGGTCTCCAGGTTCCCAACTGGAGGCAGTCTCTTCACAGACCTACCCTGCTCATTGGGTTGGAAGTCCACTGTTTCTACTACTACAAAATCATGCCAGTCAATCTGAGCATAGGCCACCCGCTCCTTCTCCTTCTCCTCCTCTTCCTTCTTCCTCTCACGCTCCTGGAACTTGGCCCACTCTACTCGGTAACATACCTGCAGGGATAGGAAACAGAATAGTGCTGATCTGAATCAGTGTCTGCTCCCAATAAGACTGGGATCCATCATCAAAGTTAGTATCTTTTTCACACTAGAATGATGCTCTGCCCACAAGGGTAAATTCTAGTGTTCTTCAATTGGCAAGGGACTCGAGTTCAGAGTAGGACAATCTTTCAGGAAGTCTGCATGACAACCTAGTGTCCTCAAGAAAAGCAGCAATTTTAAAGACCCAAGAAACAAAAGTCTTCAAGTAGCCATCAAGACCAGCTGGCACCAATACACCTTCTCAATTCTGAAAGCCTGGGAGCTTTTAGGCATGTTATCAGAGGATCCGCTTGGAAGGTAGCCTTCTGATTAGAAAAGAAAACAGTCCTACTGAAGCTAAGAGTAAAGAAGAATGTAGCATCACATGGAACCCAGGTTTCTTTGGTCTTTGTAGCCTAAGGCCTTTCTTCTCACCATCCTGTGAATATCCCTTATCTGAAATGCTTATGGGCCAGAAGTGTTTTGAATTTCAGAATATCTGCATACGTGGGAAGGGGCCCACATCTAAACACAAAATCCAAGTGCATTTCATATGAACCTTATATGCATATCTTAGAAATGATTTCTTATATTTTTGGATTTTTGAGGCATTTTGTATTAGGGATGTTCAACCCGTACTGCCTCAAGATGTTTCTAAACGCAAACAGAACTCACACAGTAGAACATGTACCTCTACTGACTGACTAGTTGCAAGAAATCCTACTCAGTTTACCTGATCCAAAACTTCTCGAGGATTTTCAGCCTCTTTCTTGAGCTTTGCAAATAAGCCCTTGGGTGGAATTAAGATCTAAAACAGAAGAGGTAAAGCAAACTTAGTGTTATCATAGCACGAGACAAAGAGGCAGCCCTGCTGGGCAAGAGTATGGGATTCTGGGCCCCAATTCCAGATCCGCTTGGCTGTGGGACTTTGGGAAAGTTACCTAACAACCACAGTTTGGCTTCCTTCTACAAAATTATAACACCATCACCAAGAGTTGGCACCATCAACGTAAAAAGGATGCTCAAGGATTAGCAGGGGGCTGGGTTCATGGCCAAGTGGCAGAGTGCTTGCCTCACACATGTGAGGCCCTGGATTCAATCCTTAGTACCACATAAAAATATATAAACAAAATATACTGTCCATCTATAACAAAAAAAAATTAGCAGAAAAGTATGCAAACACTGTCAGGTTATCAGGAACATGGTCAGCATGTGATAGCTACTTCTGTAACACTAGTCTGCTCTTACCTTTTGAAAATGCTACTCAGGCCACCTCATCCCACCTCCCTATATTTCCATCCCCTTTTCCTCTATACTATTTATCACATCTGACACACACTGATATCGCACCTGTTGTCTCCTCCCCACTGGACTAGAAACTATGGAGATAGGAAATTCTGTCTTTTGTTCACTACAACATTTCCAGCACTTTGAATATCACCTGACATTTACTGAGAGAAGGAACACTGTTTTGTTTTTGCAGTGCTGAGAATTGAACCCAGGGCCTCAAGCACACTAAGCACTCTACCATGGAACTACATCCCTAGCCCTTGCCTTTGTTCTAAACACAGTCATCATAACTGTCTGAACAGTATCTACTTAGCCAGTGGCAACAAGGCTGAACCCCACCCTGCCCCTCCTACCTCTAGCCTTAGAATCTATCTCCATAGGGTCTTCCATGGCTAGAGATACTGGTGCCTTCAAGTTAGAATACTAAATGCAAATACCAAGTTTTGAAAAAAAAGAAAAGAAACAGGAAACTAACAGAATAAAAGGGACCTTTAACCACGGAGGTAGTACACTGAGGGACATTAACCCCTGTGTACTTAACAGTAATCTTCAATGATTGTTATCAAGCTACTCTACTAGCTTCTGGATTTGGTTATTTGGATTTGGGGATTGAACCCAAGGGTGCTTTACCACCGAGTTACATCCCCAGTCTTCAGGTGTGTACTTCCACACTAAGAGATTTGGTCATTTTCTAAATATACAGTTTTACAATTCTTTTCAATTATAATACTTAGGGTAAGAGAAGTCAGAGGAAATCCCATAAAAATATCAAACATTTTTTCTAGACATCCAAAAGAGATGTGTAGATCATTCCACTTTTTAAAAAGGAAAGGAAAACAACCTGAGCTATATACACACTAAGAAAAATGTGCCCCAGGCAAATCTGTACAATAAACTCATGAGCTGATAATTTTAAATACCAGTATCGACTTGTCCAGATTCTCTGTTCATTTGCTTTTCCATAATACTAGGTATTGAACTCAGGGGTGCTCTATTACTGAGCTACACCTCCAGCTCTATTTTGAAATAGGGTCTTACTTAGTTGCCCAGGCTGGCCTCAAACTTAAGACCCTCCTGCCTCAGCCTCCACAGCAGATAGAAGTATAGGCATATGCCACTCACCCAGGGATGGCTTGCTTTCTTTTAATTTCTGTACTAGGAAAACTGAAAAGGTAGAAGGCTGCTAGAAGTAGCTAGCAGCCTGGCCTTGTCGCATAGCAGGTAATGAACTATTGGTAGAATGCAAACATATGTTTAGTTTTACAAATAAGAGGTCTGTGCTGAATTTAAAGGAATAACTAAATAGAAACAGGATTTTTACTTTAAACTGGATTTCATAACATTTGCCCATAAACTCACAGAGAAGTAGTGTCCTTGCGGACAATGAATGCATATTGCTGAGATGCCTTCCCTCCCTTGGCCCAGCACATGATCCAGACCCACCCAGATACCTTGGTATACTGCTCCACCAGCTTTGTGAAATAGTTGAAGAGGCTGTGTTGTGGGCGGAGAAAGTCAAACTGGTAGTTGCGCTGCTCTTTCTGCATCAGCTGAGTGAGAAACTGGCGCCCATTCCTGGCCACAAACTGAGCTGTCAGCTTCACCACGTCCAGGTCAAAGGCTGAGATGGATGGAGGGTCAGCGATGAACTCAAACTCAGGAGGGGGCTCTTTGGGCACAATAGTCTCTTGGATCACCTGGGCTTGGACCTAAGATATAGAGGAAGTATGAGGCAAGTGGCATAGGGGTGGACTAGCTCCAGAAAGAGAGGTAGCACCAACACCCAGAAGAATGGTTGTGGACTATTATACTCTATTAACTAGGAACACACCACCAGCATTTGGTATGAGAGAATCCTAACTCCAAAGAGCATCAATTTTTTGGTCAACTGTGGCCTCAACTCCCTGAATGGCTTTGAAAGAGACTGTGTCCATTTGTACCTCTGCCCCTGCCCTGAAACTGAGGACCAAAAGTGCATGACAGAATAGCTGACAGAAACTGACTTACTAAATCCTACTCAAGGGGGATGGAAATGTAATAAGATCTATTTGTATGCACAGAAACCCAATGTATGAAGTGTTTCCATGATTTCCACATGATCCATGAGGTAAATGGACCATCTACAATGAACCCTTTTTACAGATGAGGACACTGAGGTAATCTCAGGCCCTAGGAGTAGTAAACTGTGACACAAGTTCTTAGAACCTGACTTTAATCTTTACTTCCCATGTAAGTCAAGGGGCTGCCTTTTCCACCAGTTGGGAGGAAGCAAAGTGAACAGACCAGGCCAGGTCTATCCAAGAGGCAAAATGTGTTGGCCCTCCTGTCTTAATTTACAACCCTAAAAGTCCTTAGGGTTAGACCCCATGATTCTGAGCCCAATACAGGGAGGGTGATATTAGGGCAGCCCAGACTGAAGGGAAGGGATGGCACAAAGAGGCTTAGGCCACACCATATCCTTCAGCTCAATCAGGCACAAAGGTCCTTCACATACGAAGCACTGCACTCATACCATGGCCAAGGCCTTGAGTAAATCAAATTCCTACAGGCCTCAGATTCATTCATCATCTGTAAAATAATTCTGTCAGCCTTTGCTGACCTTCAGAGATGTCAATAAAGCACAAAGCAAAGCTTGACTAACAGTAATCAGGAAATGCTAACTGTCATCAGTACCTCATTGCCTGAACAGTGCCTGCTTCCATAAGATGGGGATAACAGCTTCCCTTGTCCCCCTGGGAGGCTGTGAGGTGTGGACAATAGTTAAATAACTATTTAAGGTTTCTGTGTACATGTGTCCCCTCCTTGTCCTTACCCGCTCTTAATCTGGGGAAAAGGGGTGGGTTCCAAACCTTCTGGGGAAGCTGCTGCTGGGTGGCTTGCTGCTGCTGTTGCATGACCTTGGGGATGGCTGCCGAGGGCTCCTGAGCCTTCCCCTCCTTGAATTCGCTGACCTTGTGGCGGTAGTATGCATGGTAAGGGTCATTGGGGTTTAGAAAGTTGAACTTGGGATTGTTGATCTCATTCTGTCGTATTCTAGCTTCAAATTCAGGCCCATTTCTGGAAGAAGAACACCACAATAAGAATTAACACCACAATATCTATGACCACTTAGACTCAAAACATCCATTCCAGCCTCTTCTTGCCATCACTTATTGCTCAAAGTACCCCATCTCTCAGAACAACAGACTTCCCCCTCAAGCCTCCAGGCACCAGCAATCAGTGCCATCTCACTCACTTGGCCTGGCCCAGGCTACCCTGACTTCTGTCACCTCTTAGCTCCTTGGTCAGTTCTGCCATCTCCACAACCAGCTGGGCTATTGCTTTTTGCTTTTAATAAACATTATTCAATTTTAAAAAATATATTTAAAAGGTATACATTACTATTTCAAATAAACACTAGTATGCCTTTACTAATAAAAACCCAAAGTGAAGACAACAAAATAATGCTGTTAAAGTTTAGCTTGAAGTTTGCTGAGACTAGTTCTATTAGCTAAAAGGGAGAAATCAGCAAGTCCTGGTGAGTTGTTAAAGATATATTAATACCTTACTAAGACTTTGTCCTCCAGGTAATGAGAAGGACTGAAAAACCATAGAAATTTAGAAAATTTAATGCCTCATCCAAGTACTGCCTAAAATCACTTTGTTTCCTACTGGCAGACCCACAAAGGAAACACTGCTCTCTACAAAGGCTCAAATCTGTGAGAATGTGTAGGGCACATTTAGATGACAGGTGTGGTAAGATTGGCTGGAAGTAGGGGGTTTCTCCTTACTGTTCTCTCTGCCTGAGATGGTTCTCCAGGTATGCCCCATGTTCCCAGTGTGCATGCATTCAAAACCTCAGCATAATTTTAAAAATGTCCCTGACGTGATATTTAGGAAGCCTTGATTTTGAGTCCTGATGGTAGTAATTCAAGATGCCACACTGACTTATATATATAACACCTGTGTCAGTCAGAAAGCACACAAACCTTAAAAGACACAAGACACATGGAAGTCTTATGTTCACTATTGACTCACTCTGACCCAGAGCAAGTTACTAAACTATTCTTTGCCTCAATTTCCCCATGTGTAAAATTTGGCTAACATCACCTTGCCTCTGTACCTTGAAGTACTATTGAGACAACCAAATTACTTCAGGAAACGCCAAAGTCTTTTTGAACCACAGAATAGCCCGTAAATGCCTGAGGCTGTTACTCACTCATGAGGGCTAACATGGCAGTTCCATAAACATTCAAGATGATTTGGGTATTAGGAGAGGACTGGCTTCTACTGCTCCTCTGGCCAGAGCCCTGTACTCAAAGGTGAACACTTCAAGGCACAGCTTCAGGGCTGATGCCAGCTATGTTGCTATACTCTCCTCAGACTTTTGTACCTCTGGCCCTATCAAAGAGGGAAAGAGAAGGCCAGCCACTCAATGGCCCAGATCTGCCATAACAATCTATACCATGCTGGTGGTCATCAACATCCAGACTAGTGCACCAGCAAGTTCTGGTCACACTCTGTGGTGTGACTAACACCATGAGGTCTCAATTTGACAGTGCATTAGCCCAACAGGAACCTCGTGCTTTGGGAAGAAGCATTTTTCCACCTCCTTACATAATGCAAACCACACACAAGGAGAAGAGGTCACCACACACAGCAATTGCCCAAGGCAGACTGAGTACTACCAGAAAAGGGGGCTTTAGTTGTCTCCACGCATCACTGCCTCCTAAGCCATAACCCTGCCACATCGTGAAACAACTGGAAAGATACAATGCTGAGAAGGCAGGCATGTTCATTCCAAGCTATTCTATTGTTTTAAGTTGGCTGAGTGTTAATTTTAGAATTACATCTTCCAACACAAGTATTAGATTTCAGCAGAAAAAGACACAATTCTGACTCAACCCAGCCGGTGGGACTTTTTAAGGGTAATTTCCACTTCAGCTTCCTGACAAGAAAATGAAGGGAAGACCCAACCTAGAAAGAAAAGTTCCTTTGGAAAAATCACATGCCACTGAAGATTCTACCCCTTGCTCCAGAATATGTATGTGACCCTGGCAAAAACACAACAGAGTCATACATGCTGGCTCTCTCCCAGAGTGAGGTAATGATAGGCTCACTATTGAGCCTATCCCTTCATTGTTACATGAACAAAAGCAAGTTCATGGATTTTAAAAATGCCTACAAAAGCAATCAAAGTGGCTAAAAATCCACCTACACATGTGAATGCATATTTATTTTTAAGGGAACTAGGTTAGACAAACTTCATGTCTATGGCAGCAAAGTATTACACAAAATTATTAAAGTAAGTTACTTGGCAAATGTTTTCATTTTCTTTTTTCTTTAGTGCTGGGGATCAAATCCAGGGCCTTGCACAGATTAGACAAGTGCTCTACCACTGAGCTATATCCCCAACCCTTAAGTCTTTTTTAGCCAGGTGCAGTGGAACACATCTGTAATTCCAGCAACTCAAATGACTGAGGCAGAAGGATTTCAAGTTCAAGGCCAGTGTGGGGCAACTTAATGAAACCTTGTCTTAACATAAGATTTAAAAGAGAGATGGAGAGGTAGCTTAGCGGCAGAATGCTCCTGAAAAACTCCAGTACTACCAAAAAATTTTTTCTAAAATTTTTAAATGCTCTTAGTCCATGTGCTACATGGTATTTTCTTCTAAGGAAACAATCTAAAAGAGAAAGAAAATGCTAAAACTCCCCTGTTGCTTTGTGAGTCAAATGGAAACACTGGAAACAATCTCAAAGGAAAATAGAGAGGAGTTGGCTAAGTCTTGTAAACAAGGCCCATCACCTGCACACAATGTATCCTCTCAATAGAAGACCATACTGCATGAGGAAGACCACACAGTAATGTGAAGAAGGACTTACAACATGGCACCAAAAGGAAAAGCAAATTGTCAAAGTATCTCTGCTAGTATTATAAGGATCTCAAAATGGATGATGCCAAGAGCCAGGAGGAAAGAGGAAAAAGTGAAAATAACAGGCAGAAACTATTCTGGTAATAAGAGTATAGTGATTCCTCACCCAATATCCTTTTCTTCTTCTTTGTTTTAAAAATCTGTACACAGGAGACACAGTAAAAGGTATCAACTACAGTAATTTGTTTCATTTTATTAGGAGGCTAGAATACGAAGGAATATTCATTAAATTACATAAAGTATTGAATGGCTGGGGTTATGGCACAGTGGTAGCGTGCTCGCCTAGCACACAGGAGTCACTGGGTTCGATCTTCAGCACCACATAAAAAAATAAAATAAAGATATTCTGTCTGCCTACAACTAAAAAATAAATATTAAAAAAAATTACATAAAGTATTGAGGATTCTGCCTTAGAGAAGTGATTGTCAAAGCATGACCCCCTGGAGAGCACATTCAGCAACTTAGGGCAATAATTTATTCAGGGACAGCTATAGCTTCCAGGCAAGGAGGTGCCAGTTCCCCAAGGGAAGTCAGAAATCTAAATTTATTGTGAAATTGCCTCCCTTTTAAGCACTGACAACTAATTTGAGTTTTAAAAGAATATTGTGAGGACAAACAAAAACAACTGTAGGCTGGATGTAGTCTGCTGGCTGCCACAAGAATACTCTAAATGCCCTAAACCAGGGGATGTGTTGACGTTTGGAGTAAAGAAGATTCCATCTGAGGATGTTTGAGTGTATTATAAATAAGCACAATGGGGTGAGCCAGGAGGAAGGCTGACCAACTTCCACCCCATTTGGGAAGGCAGCTAACATTTGCATGGTGTAAATGATATCTATTCAGTCCCATCAGCTCACTCACTGACTCAACTTTGCAGAGGGGTCATTTGAGGCTGGTGAAATGTGGTCCTTATACAAAGAGAATGATCAATTCCCCTTTTTACCTTCCTCAGGCCAGCAGCTCACATAGACACACTGTAATAGAACAGCTTTCCAGGCATCTACTCAGGCCTGTTTTGGATACAGAGGGTGAGACTGTGCTATGCTGGAAATGCCATTCCTGTCTGTTGGCTACCTCACTGCCATGTTGTGGTTTTGGACAAACTAACAGGCCTAAGCCAACACCACCTTTGTAAAACACAGGTTACCATTGTGCTGATTCAGGAGCTGCTCTTCATGCCACAATCCACCTCTGACCCACCTATGCAGAAGTAGTTAAATTACCTGGCCACGAAGCTGGCAGTCTTGTCAACAATATTCCTGACCTCTGGGGGAGGGTAAATAATCCCAACCACTGGCTTTGAGGGGGTGGAATCCTCCTTTGAAGATGCTTCTTCTTCAGTTGGCTGTTGAACAGAAAATAAAGTGTTGAAGTACCAGGTCTGGGGCAGAATTTCCCTCATCCCACCGCATTATACCCCTCCTCCATGATATTGCTTAGAGCACAAACTTTGCCCTGCAGACTTCCTCAGGTTAGAACCTTCTGCTTCAGAAAGGCAGTTCTCTTACCTGCATGGTGGTTGCACAAGCTTCTCCTGAGAACCAAGGAAAAGGGGACCAAACTCTGCATTTTAACCAAGTGCTCAAGTGATTCAGATGCAGCAGCTCTGGCTACATTGAGAAGTCATGTTCCAGAACTCAGAAGATCATATTTATAACCCTGCAAACAGCACTGTGCCTGGCACAGAACAAGTAATTTGCAGAGGGGTCATATTGACTGCTGAATCAAGAAACAGGAAGGCTGGGGTATAGTTCATGGTAGAATATATGCTAAGCATGTGTGAAGCCCTGGTTTAATTTCCAGGACCCCAAACCCAAATTAGTAATTCCTTGCTGGCAGCTCCTTCTGCCTTGAATCCCCTTTCCCTCTGTATCTATTCCATAGCTTTAACCAGCATTCAATGCACCAATGTTCTGTGAAGCACCACTGGAATAGCCAACATTTATTTCCCTATAAGTGACCATGTTCTTTATCCAGTAGCTTCTTTCCCTTAGTAATAAAGAGTTAAGCCTTTCAGCTTAGAAAATTAAAATCTATCTCTTGTCTTCAAGTTCTGTTCTGCTGATGCCTTCTCCCTTCCGTTCTTCTGGTACTCTAACATCCTGAGTTTCCATTTCCGTACCTCCCATTTGGTTCTCATTCATTCCAAGTGCTCTCGCCAAGGTGAAAAACAGCTGCTGAAAATCAACTACAACCATCACCTGGGCAACACCAGTGACTATCCCTTCACAAAACTGCTTACCCAAGGCCTCATTCTATCTTTCCTTCTTGCTCAAGATTCCTTCCTGCCTCCTATCCTATAATGCTAGAACCCCTAAAATTCTACTTTTGGTTCTCTTCACTGTATTCACATTAGTGAGGCACTCCCAACCATGTCCTCTACTTCCAGCCAAATCAACTTCCCAGCTCACTTTGGAATGCCACAGTGCTTTTAGATGCAGCATACTCCTGGGCACTTGGCACTTTTCATTTTTAAACTCATAAATGGCCTCCAAGTCACACAGGACAGAAACCCGGGCCTCCTCAATGATAATAACCTTTATAAAGCCTTTATTTATTTGTAAATCCTTAACAAAGTAGGTCCCAGGTATCTTTTTAAAGCATTTTAAATTTATTGACTCTATGACCTTTGTAAGAACCCTATGAAGTAAATACTGACACACACACACACACCCCCCCCAAGTCCTAGGGACTAAACGCAGGGCTTGCTAGACAGATGCTCTACCACTAAACTACATCATCCCCAGCCCTTTCTGAGACAGAGTCTCTAAGTTGCCTAGGCTGGCCTCGAACTTGGGGCTCTCCCCACCTCAGTTTCCCAAGTGGCTGGAATTACAGGTGGGCCCCAAAACGCTTGGCTCCTCTGCGTCTCTGATCCTCCTAGTAATTCTCATTACTGCCTGCCTACTTGAATTTCTCAAACAGAACTATCACTACCTACAAATGCTTCCATTTTTCCCACTTTCTACAAGGACAAGGTCAAATCTTAAGAATCACATCTCCAGCTACCATGCTCTCAACTCTGCACTTTAACCACACTTGCTCACTTATCCTTGATCAAGGAGAGGCACCATCTGATTCTTATCTTGCTGTTTTTGTACTTACTACCTGGTATTACTTTATTTTCCCCCAGTGCCTAGGAAAATAACAGGGACACATAAACAAATACTGGTGCGAAAAGGACATGGGTCTTTTCTATCATGTTCCTTGGAGTATACTGAATCCAAAGCAGTGATCAGCATACAGTGTGTGCTCAGTAAATGTTCACTGAATGATTATAGTATGCTATTTTCCTTCCCTAATCATCCTCCTGGTAAACTGCTATTAATCCTTCTAAAAATAATTTGCCTCTCCTTACTGTGCACTTCAATTATATTCATCTCTCCTCTACCCTAGCAAGTAATTTTGATTTGATTAGTGGTTCCTTTGTATCCGGTACTTCTAGTATTGTGCATACCACATCATATTGCAGCATCTCTTTCACCCGTAGCCGACTGAGCACTTTTTAAGGGGTGAGTGGCACTTCATCATTTACATTGATCCAGGCAATAAACATTTGGTGAGTATTCGAATGTTTGTCTCCCCAGTTTGGGAGCGCCCCCAAAGCTGGGGTTGTGCCTCATTCATTTTGGTAATGTTGAATCCCGGCACAGTAAGCACGGAGTAGATGCTAAGAATTAACATTCAAAAAGGTACCACGCAGGTCGGGAAATTAGGAATTACAGGACAAAAGCCTAGTGGATGGGCTGAATCAGTGCTTCTCACACTTTAATGAATCACCTTGTGATTTTGTTAAAATTAAGATTTCTAATTAGAAAGTCTAGGTTAATGACTGCATTTCTAATAAGCTCTATGTGAGACGCTGCTGGTGTGCAGACTACTTTGAGAACTAGTTATAGAGAGCTCGCTTCGCTACCAGAAGGCCGCGCAGGCGGAAAGCGCGCTGCCTCCTGGGACTTGTAGTCCTTCCAAGCCCTCTAGAGAGGCCACTTTTTTCTGCTGGAGAAGCGCTGGAGCGGAGGGCCCAGGCCTAGTCTCGGGCTACGACTGCGGTTGAGGTGCAGAGGATGCGGTACCTGTTTGGGTTCGGTGGCCACTGGCGGCGGCGGGGGCACCGCCTGCACGGGTCCGGCCGGCATGACCGCGACGCTCAGGGCTGCCAGTCCGCCTCGGTAGCGATGACCGGTGCTCCGTCAAGACAGACTCACCGCACCGACCGTACGACGAGCTCGCAAGATGGCGGCGGCTAAGCGGGACGCGCGACCGACGCACTTCCGGTCCCGCCCCTCTGTGGCGAGCTTCTTGTTCCTTTGGGTGGGTACGCGCGCGCCGTTGCCATGGCAACACTCCTGACGCTGGGCTAGAGTTTTCAAGGGATCCTCCGAGCTGCAGGCGCCCTGGGTGTTGTTCCATGAGCCGGCTAGACGCAGAAGCTAAGGCTGGGACGTCAAAGACAGGTAAGATGTTCCATATTACCTTCTGGACGGCCGCCGGTCTGACCTCGCGGCCATGGTTTTTGCTTTACTCCACAGGCCAGTTCCGTGTTCCCATCGACACCGCCTTACAAGGTCCCCGCTCCCTCAGATTTGGCATCTCCTGGTAGAGAGCCCGCATCCCTTTAGGCTCGCCGCCTCAAAACTCCACCTTCTTACTCCCTTAGAGTCTTTCGCTTCAGGCCCACCTCCTCCAGGGCCCCCTTTCAAATCCGAAATCCTTAATTCCAGCCGGTCCCTCTTCCCGTGGGCCTACCTTTTCTTAAGTCCCACCCCTGCCTTCCATAGGCCCTTTCTCAAGCCCCACTGGATCGTCTCAGATCAGGGTTGCTTCCTTAGGTTGTGTCCCTGACTCTCACAGGGACCTTGCAGACCGTGAGGCCTTGCAGACCGTGCTCCTTGTTTTGCAGAGACACACTTGAATCGCGCCTGCTTCTCTCCCTCTGCCAAGATCCTCTCATCCTTGCCCCCTCTCCTCTCAACTCTGAAATGCAAGGAGCCGATTTAGAGCCCCTGCTGGACTTCAGTTCTCTCTCCTGTGAAATGAGGCAGTGATAGGAATAGTTTCTCTCCTAAGATCCTTTACCCCTGTCTGCACGCTGTACTTGATTAATGCCATTGTTATTATTAACGTAGAATGGTAATGATAGCTAGAACCCATCTCAGTGGCATGTGCTTGTAGTACCAGCTACCCTAGAACTGATATAGGAGGATCACTTGAGCCCAGGAGTTGAAAACCAGCAACAGAGCAAGACCCTGTAGTAAGTAAATGAAGAGCAAGCAAGCTAGGATTTATTAAGTATTTACTGCAAACCAGACCCTGTGCCAACACATGGATTAAATCATTTGTTCCTTATAGCATCCTATTTTATAGCCAAAGACCATGAAATTCAGAGTTGGTAGAGTGGGAATCTAAATTTAGGCCCGTCTTCTCTACCAGTGCAGATGGTTATTCCTTTGTCTTTATTCAAAGCTGGGGTCTTTTTGGTGGCCCCAGAGATCCAGACAATTAGCAGTTTCAGGTTAGATAATGACAACTGCCATGTAGATGGGTTTGGAGTTTCTAAAGTGTTTTCATGGTGGTGACTTTGAATTTTAGTGAGTACACTGGCTGGAGGTAGGCATAATCTTTACCAGTCGTGTAAGGGGACAGTTCTGAGAAAGAGAAGGGACCTGAATATTGAACAGGACTGAACAAAAGGCTCTTGTCCTTCTCTGGGAGTCAAATCCACCCTGTGAACTAAGTGCTTCTCAAACCACACATCTGCATAATCTCAATTTTCAGAAGAAATGACAAAAGGATATTCTTGGATGCTTTAGCTCTTCCTGCTACTTATCTGAACCAGAATCTAATGGGAGTTGGTATCCAGGATGTCCTTTACCCCTCAATATGCTTCCTTTCAGGTTGGGGCTTTTTGCTTGCTTTATCTCCTTCATGCTCATTCCAGAAAGGAAACCCAAATGTTTCAGTCTGTTTTTTTCCCTGTTTCCACTTCACTCCTTGGGGACATAAAATCTCTTAGGCAGCAGTATCTCACAAGAGGCAGTTGCCAAAGCAACACATGTATGCATGTTTGGAGTGTGAGCATATGTGTGCCAACACACACTGCTTCCTAACCTGTGAGTGAATCTGACACACCTAAGCTTACCCTCAGAGACCCTCAGACATAATTGTTTCCTATATGTCCTGCTCTATTCCTTGTCTTTCCCCCCTCTGACACTGGGGATTGAACCCAGGAGTGCCCTACTACTGAGATACACCCCTGGTTTGTTTTTTATTTTGAGATAAGGTCTAAGTTGCCCAGGCTGGCCTCAAACTTGCAATCCTCCTGCCTTAGCCTCCTAAGTTGCTGGAATTACAAGTATGCAGCACCATCCTTAGTCTTGATACAGCACATAGCAGTAAGGATACTTTTAGTCCCTGTTTGCTAAATGAACGCAGCATCTGACCCTCTACATCTGCATTGTACAAGACTGTAGCTACTAGCCCATATGGCTTTTAAACATGAAATACTGTCTGATGCAAATTGAGATGCTCTGTAAAGGTCAAATAGACACTAGGTGACTTAATTTTAATTTCAATTTTTTTGTTTTTGTACAGGGGATTGAACCTAAGGGTACTTAACCACTGAGCCACATCCCCATCCCTTTTTTATATTTTATTTAGAGACAAGGTCTCACTGCGTTGCTAAATGCCTTGCTAACTGCTGAGGCTGGCTTTGAACTCAAGATCCTCCTGCCTCAGCCTCCTGAGTTGCTGGGATTACAGGGAGTGCCACCGCACCCGGCAAGTGACTTATTATTTTTTTTTATTAGGGATTGAACTCAGGGGCAATCGACCACTGAGCCACATCTCCAGCCCTATTTTGTATTTTATTTAAAGACAGGGTCTCACTGAGTTGCTTAGTGCCTCACTGTTGCTGAGGCTGGCTTTGAACCCGAGATCCTCCTGTCTCAGCTTCCTGAGCCATGGGATTACAGGTGTGCACCACCATGCCGGGCTGATTTAATTTTTAAAATGTGAAAAAAAATCTTAATTTTATGTTGAGTTCATGTTGAAATAATGTTTTGAGTATATTAGGGTAAAGAAAATGTTAAAATTAATTCACCACTTTTTTACTCTTTTTAATGTGTTATAAAGAGAAAAAGTAATATCTTTTCCTTACCCAGCATAAGGGTCTTGGCTGAGGCCCCTATAATTAAATACAAATAAACAATAGAAGAGCATACAAATTTATTTAATAAAAGTTTTCCATGACATAGAAGGCTTCAGAAGTGAAGACCCAAAGACATCAAGAAATCTGTGTATTTTTATTCACAGTCATCCTATCACAGTATGATAGGACAAAAAGGTACAAACTTAGCAGGGACTATTTGTTCATATTTTTCTTGCCATTCCTCTGTGGCATTCTTTCCCAATGAGCTATTTAGGAGAGGACAACTGTCACACAGTCTTCAGGAAGAAGGAAGAGAGGTCACTGAATGACCTCCCTAGGTTTTATGGCCCATTTTAGGGAAGAAAGATGAAGGGAAAGTGAGAATAGCCTTCCTGCTTCTGCTGTTCTCTCAGTTTCCAAGATGGCATATTTTGAGGTAGGGTTCCTGCACCCCATCAGTGGCAAGTACGAAATCTAAAACCTCATATGTGCCTTGCATTGTATTTCTCTTGGACACTGCCGCTATTGAAACAGCATGGCCCAAGGAAAGAGCAGAGATGTTAGATTCAGAATCCCAGCTCCCTAGGAGACCTCAGGCTAGCCCCCTAGCTTCCCGTAGCCTCAGTTTCCTTTTCTATGTAAAGGAGGTAAATTCAGGGATATAGTGCACAGTAGTAGGCTCTTTAATCAAAACTAGCACTATTGAAGCATACCCACTCTGTTTAGTCTTTTTTTTTTAAATATTTTTTTAGTTGTAGATGGACACAATGTCTTTATTTTATTGTTTTTGTATGTGGTGCTGAGGATCGAACCCAGGGCCTCACACATGAGAGGCAAGCACTCTACCGCTGAGCTACAATCCCAGCCCCTCTGTTTAGTCTTAAAGCATGCATCCCACCCACCATTTCACCCCGTTTCTCCAGCCTTAAAATATCCTCCCCTTTTTCCTAAACATCTTCCACCCCACCCTCAGGAACCCCTGCCTGACTGTGCACTCACTCTTGCTTTCATCCATTCCCAGGTATTGAAGGGCAGCTTGAGGCCAGCCCTGCGGCAAACACAGGAAGCCAGGCAACTGAATGAGACTCAGAGTCTAAGAACCAGAGCCAGTGGGCAGTACAGTATTCGGTACTCCAGCACCACAGGCAGACACATGTGAGAGGTGAGGGCAGAGCCCAGTTCTCTTGGAGACTGAGTTAACTTCAGTCCTTGGGTATCATGCTCAGGTACCTGAGCTTCCCAGCACCTGTGAACAAGCTGGTCCTCAGGCCTCAGCCCAGCTGGTCAGGTCATACTGAAAAGACAAGGTCCACACACAAGGAGATAGACAGCTGTCAAATACAGATAATTTATTAACAGTTCCATTCTGGTGGTAGCATATGCTTGGAAGAAAAAGACTGGGTACTGAAAACAATGACTAACAGAGGTCCTCACTCAGACTGGGATCCTGGAGGGCTTTCCTGAGAG
>PVHX01004117.1:28342-93858 GCA_004024805.1 Geosciurus inauris
TTTTTTTTTTTTGCTTTTTTTTATTCAGTATTCAGTTATTCATTTGCCAGTAAGCATCTACAATGGGCCAGGCCCCAGTTGACCATGCTGGGGATACCACAATGACTAAGTGATGCAGAGAAGAGGCTGTTCCAGCAGAGAGGGATCAGGGCTGAGATGAGATGATCTAACCCAGCCTGGATGTGCTTTGGGAAGCCTTCCTGGAGGAGGTGATATCCAGGGACCCTGAAAGATGAAAGGAGTTAGCCAGGTGACAGGAATCTGATGAAGAAGCATGATTCAGACTGGGACAGATGAGGAAGGATTCAGAAATGAGTGTGCAGGGCACGTGACTGCTGCTTACAGCTAATGGTGGTAGGAGTGGAATATGGCGAGGTAGAATATGAGGTAAGGGATGTGGCTAGAGGTGGCCTTTCTCCCAAGGGCCATAGGGTTATAGGGAGTCCTGAAGGGTTGGTGGCCAGCTGATGTGGTTAGATAGGGTTTGGTGCAGATTTCTTAAGCCAAAGTTGATCAAATTGTGGTGGCAGGCCTATGGGCCTGCTGGAAGCTGCTGCATTAGTCTAGGCATGAGATGGCAGTGATGTGGTATGTCCTGGCACTCCTTGTCATGATGTAGCTATAACTCTTTTAGTTGTCTATGCCCCTGTTTGAGAGTTTTCCCTGGGAGGGAAGAGTCATAAACATTCCTGTTCATAGCTGTATACCCCCAACATTTGGGCACAGCACTTGCAGGTTCCCAGGAAGTACTTTTTGAAATAATGGGATAGACAGGGTGGGTACAGGATTGGGTGGATAATAGGGAGGCTGGCCAGGCCACCCAGAACCAGGTCCTGAAAGGCCTTGTTACTTAGAGATGGAGAACAGACTTTTCCCAAGGTTAGAGACAGAATTTTGGCTGAGAAACAACCAGGCAGATCAGGGTTTTCCAAAGATTCCTTTAGCAACAGTTACCTGACTTTGACTAACAGGGTTTCTCTCTGCCCACTTCAGGAGCTGTAGGGATGGCACATCTTCTGGGCAGCCAGTCCTGCATGGACAGCCTGCGCAAGGACCTCACTGATCTGCAAGGTGCTATTGTGGATGTGTTCTCCCGTGCTGGGCCTGTGCGCTTCCCCTCCTGGAAGTTCCCTGACCGTGTGGCCTGTGACCTCGACATGGTGGCCCTGCTGGAACACTATGACCACGTGCCAGGTGATCCCGAATTCACGCAGCTGTCCCATGCAGTGCTGCTAGAGCTGGTCATTGACAGGTGAGGGCCTTGGTGGAATCTTGACATCCCAGGATTCTAGCATATGCCCCTTTTAGCAATAGCAGCTACAGGAGCCCCTTCTAGAGGTGGTGAGGACGTGGGTAAAAGTAATCACCATTGACTGAGTACCTGTCAGGGCCTGGATCAGCTCAGGACCCTCAAAGTGACCTCACCTTTTATTGTGTTCAGTGCTATACTGCCCTATTCCATCTACCTCAGGGAGTTGCCACTTACCTCTTTCGGTCCTTGGGTCACTGCAGTTCTAACCACTGTCTCAGGGTTTCTGTGTCTGGGACTCCTTAGCTATCGCTCAGAGTTTCCATCCCAGGCTCTTTTTCCTGGTGTCTTGTGGGCTATATTGTTCCCTCTGCACATCACAAGGCCAGACATGGGATGTTTTTCCACTTCCTGGACCTCCTGGGAAAAGGCTAGTGCATTCCCTGCAACCCCCACCACTTCTACTCTGTCATTAAAGTTAACATGACTGGTCTGAGGATGTAGCTCAGTGGTGGAGCCTATTGGCCTAACATGTGTTGAGGCCCTGGGTTCCATCCCCAGCACACACACATACAAAATAATAACAATAAAAAGATTGACGTAATCATTAGCCTTCTACTTCCTGGGAACCAGAACCTAGGCTCTTGGTACTCAAAACCCTTACATGCCAGTAAAGTCATGGGGGCCTGACTGGCAGCAAGGATGTTGCAGGACGACTCACCTGGAAACAGAAAAGGCAGGATTACTACTCTGAGACCTGGAGGAACTGTAGGTAAGAAAGCATCATTTGTAATCTACAAGGAGCCAGATAAATATGAGCCTGGAACATATCTTCCTTCCTCTGTGACTCTGCATTATGCTGTCCCCTTGCTAGGAGTGCTCTACCCACTCCTTGCTGGTCTGACCAAGCCCCTTTCATCCATCAAGGCCCTGTTTATCCATTTCTTCTCTGTGAAGTTATTACTGAAATGCCCCCCTACCCACCTCTGGCCAAGTGAGCTGGAACCTCCTCTGGATTCCTGTGTATATAAAAGTAACTCCTACAGAAACCGCTGGGTCTCAGACTCAGACTTGCCTGGGAACCCTGGCCTTTAGCCCCTAGTGTGGCATTTAGAGGTGCCCAGGTCGTTTCAAGGAATGGAATCAGAGCTAACAATGAAGACAGCACAGCATCTTCCACCATTAGGGTCTCTCTGAGCAGACAGATTGCTGTGCCAAGACCATGTTCTACCCTCTTTCCAGATGTGTCCCTATTCCCCATTGCTGCTTGGCACAGTGCCAGGCAACACTGTCCCCAAGATCCAGATGGGGCAGGGCCAGGAGGCAGTTGGCATCTCTCCAGGGCCACAGGAGTTTGGGATACCCTTCCTGCATCTGAAAGAAGATAAGGTCTCTTATCTTCCTGCACATGCTATAAATACAATCCCTTTAAAATAAGTCTATGTTCATTCAAATATACCAACACCCATTTTTCTTAAATTAATGTCTGCCTCTAATTTTGAACTTGGAAATTAGCACAGAGACCTCATTTCCAAGTCTCCCTTGTCAAAAAAGTAGGTCAGCCTGTGGGAGAAGCCCCTGACTACAACTAGGAGGCTGTACATGTGCATCTTTCCTGCCCTGTCCACCCTGTGCCTATGGAGGTCTCTTGACTTCTTGGGGTCTCAGCTCTGTCATCTGTAAAGGGAAAGTTCTAGGGCACTTGATATAAGGCAATTACTCACCCAGAACTTTCCAAGCACTCATAATACACCTTATATGTGGCCAGGATGGCCTCCCTGAGTTCCTTGATCAAGTTGGGGGAACAGCCAGGCAGAAGTGCTGCCACCAGGAGGTCTCCCAAGAGGCCCCCAAGCTGAGCTGGGGGCCAGGGAGGGCTTCTTGGAGACAGTGGCCACTAAGTTGTCATTGAAGCTGTCCCAGCAGCAGATTCAGAGACTACAAGTTCCTGATGCCTGGGCCAGTTTCCCAGAGTCTGAAGCTGCCAGTTTTGCAGTGTGAGGGCACACTGGCCCGTCTTGATCCTGGCCCACCATGGCATCTCTGCCTACAGGCTCCTGCTGCTACTTCAAAGCTGCGCCAGCTACCTGGAGAACCTTGGCTCAGGTCAGACAATGTCCCCTGCCCAGGCTGCAGGGCCCTGCATGTCCGTGGGGCTCACAGTGCGACGCTTCTGGAATAGCCTGCTAAGGCTGGGCATGCTGTACCAGCAGGTGGCTGGCCAGGTGAATGGGCCCCAGCCCCCAATGGTGATGACCCTCACACCCTGCCTCAACTTCAGCTTTCTAGTGTGCCACTGTGTGCACTGCATCCTTCATTGGCTCCCTACTGCTCACAGGGAGCAGGGTAAACTCTTCAGCCTCCCAGTCAAGGCCCACATGGCAAGCAGATAAGAATGCAGGATTTGGGGTCATATCTGTGCTTCCTGGCTCTGCCATTTATGCTATGGAACATTAGGAAAATCCTACCTACTCAGACTCTAAGTATGTTCATCTCTATAGTAGGGCTAACATGAGGCCCCATGTGGTATGGGTTATCCCATAATCCTCCAAACCATCCAGTGAGGGAAAACATCTGTTACCATGAGGGGGAAGAAAAGAAATTAAATGAGTGGTATAGTGACATGATAGCAAGTGAGGGCCCAGTAATTGGCCACTGTTCCTGTGAATATTACTCTCCCAGTACCATGTACATCATCACATCAAATCTGGCGTGAGGGTGGGGGCAGAAGAAAAGAAGCCTGGGCTTGGTAAGTTGAGTCACAGGAAGAGTCACATTCTCTCTTATTCATGTTTTGTCAGATATCATTCGAGGGTCTGAGCACTGGGGCAGGGCTGTTCCAGAACATCCCCAGGCCCGTTTCTCTCTCACCTGCTTTCTCTTTCTTTTCATAACCCCAGAAAAGGGCAAAACAAGGAGAGACTCCCATCTCTAAGCCCACAGCCAAGGGTGAACCAGCCAGAAGCCCTGAATGTATGACTGCCAAGTTCATCAAGTCTCCCTCCCCAACCTACCAAGGACCACAGAGAATCCCTGTCAGAGTCTCCTTGAGGTATCCAGCTGGGACATCCAAGAACACCAAGAGTGTCCAGTCCCAGACCATCGAGACAGCACTGGTACCCTGTGATGCATGTACCAGTGTCCAGGGCAGCCTTTGGGAAGTGGGCAAGGTGGTTATCAGCCTGTGCCAGAGCCAGAACTTGCCCTCATCCTTGGGTCAGTTCCAGCAGCTGGTACAGGACAGCATGGGGCTCAGGCCACTACCAGCTGCCACCATGGGCCACTGGGCAACAGAGCAGAGCAAAGACCTGGCACGCCTCAGTAAACATGTGAGCACCCTCACTCAGCTTGTTGGGCCCCTTAGGGCCCAGCTGGAGGAGGCTGAGGGACAGAAGGATGGACTGAGGAAGCAGGTGGGCAAGCTGGAGCAGGCTCTACAGCAGGAGCAGAGTGAGCGGCGGCAGCAGGCAGAGGAGGCTGAGCAGCACCTGGCCAAGCAGGAGTGTGACAGGCAGCAACTGCTCACAGGTCTGTGTCCCAAAGGCTGGATGTTCAGTGCCCAAGGACTCTGCTAAAGTCTTGCCATGTGTACTTTCTGAGGTAGGCCCTAAGATAGGGCTTTGAGTACCAATAGTTTCATGGAAGAAACCTGGTCTGGGGATTGGGCAAGGAGGGGAAGGTAGCAAAGAAGAGCATGTCCATCCAACTGGTGACACTGAGTAGCTACAGCTCAGTCCCATTGGGGAATACCAGGAAATAATGGATAGCACATGTGCCTCAGACTAGTCCCATCAAAAGGGGAGGGAGCTGGTATATTAATCCACTTGCTCCTGGAGGTCATTGAGGGTTACTTCTGGGGAGCTTGTTCCCCTGGTATTTCCACCTTAATAGAGCTGTCTTTCTGGCTTTGAGCAGAGATACAGCTCCTAGCACTGGAACTTTCCAGTACCCTTTGATGTTATGAGGCCTGAGGAACTGGGGCAAGTCCAAGCCTCATCATTACCTCCATGGAGGGCATCAAGGCCCAGAGAGGTGTAGGCACATAGCCAGTCAGTGAAAGCAGGTTGGGGGCTCAGGCATCTCCCCAGGGCTTCTTTGGCAACCTCTGGTGGCCTCTTCCACACGGCATGGCTGCCTCTGCTCTGCAGGGTGCACTGGGCATGAGGGCTGCTGGCCAGGCCCAAAGGACCCTTTGAAGGACCTCTCTCTCTGCTGCTATAGAAACATGTGACCTCAAAACAAAGGTGGCCACCCTGGAGGGGGAGCTGAAGCAGCGGCAGGAGTCCATGCAGGCCATGGGTAAGGAGCCCCATTGCATGTTGCCATGTCACATCTCAATCCGGTGGCATGACTGTATGAGCATCCTCCATCGCTGTTCCCTGAGCTTGCAAGGCAGAGAAAGGGAGGGTGTACCTGACCATCCACACTGTTAGGTGATGACCTGAGTTGGGGTACCACCTTCCACCCAGAAAGTATCTTGTTTTCTAGACCCACTTCATTGGGGTCCAGAGCTGCATGTTGTGGCTAAGAACACAAGCCCAGATATATATGACCTCCGCTCGAGTCCCATCTTGGGTCAGAAATAGTGCAGAGTCTCCCTCCCATAGGCTCCCATGCCCTATCCCCCACATGCTTGTTCACTGGATCCTGCAGAAGCAAAGACCCAACAGCTGCAGGAGGAAAGTGAGCGCAGGGCAGTGGCTGAGAAGCAAGTACAGCAGTTGGAGGAGCAGGTACAGCTGCTGGCAGGGCGGCTGGACAGTGCTGGCCAGCAGATCCGCTGGGCCAGCACAGAACTGGACAAGGAGAAGGCCCGTGTTGACAGCATGGTTCGCCACCAGGAGGTGAGGCCCGCAACCAGGCACTGGGCTTCAGGCTCTGCAGCCCTTTTGTTCTTATACCCTTCCACAACAGTAGGCAGTATATACTCCCGTCATCCCCATTTATGCATGGGGAAACTGAGGCTCAGTAAGGTTAAGGAAGCTGCCCCAGGCTATATAGCTAACAAGAGGCAGAGCCAGGACTCAGCAGACTAGCAGTGGTTCTCACTGCTTTAGTCAGTGCATGTCAGGCAGTATGGGTTTCAATGGCTGATGTGACATTGGAGACCTAAGGAAAAGAAGAAAAGCCTATTTGCCAGAATTCCTCTTCTAGTAGGGACTGTGGATGACTGAAAAAGCATGTGGGAGGAAAGGCTGCCAGGGTCAGCCAACTGCCTTACAAGAGGGGAGGGTCTACAAGCTGGGGGGCTTGACCTGGATCTGGTTGGGTGTACATCTGTCTGCTATCTTCCCTCTGCCCCTTTCCCTCTATATATGTGCACAGACCTCTGTACTCAGACACATGGCACAAGGGTAGGACTTGGAGGGTTGTAGATACTAGTCCCATGTGACTAACCTAGACTGGTGGACCTCACAGCCTCCCTGCCTACCCATTCTAACCTAGTCCCTGCAAGCCAAACAGCGGGCCCTACTACAGCAGCTGGACATTCTGGACCAGGAACGTGAGGAGCTACGGGGCAATCTGGAAGAGGCTGAGGCCCAGCGGACCCAGATGGAGGAGCAGCTACAGAGCCTGCAGAGCCAGAGGGAGCAGGGACAGTGCCAGCTCCAGGCCCAGCAGGTGCAAATGGGCAGGGTGAGGTGGGGAGAGCTTTCCCTTTCATCAGAGGAACCTCTAACCTGCTAAGTGCCTATGGGCCTGTCCTATGCCTGGGGGTGGGGCAGTGACCCCAGGGAAGCCAGGGGCCATCCTGGGACCAGGTCTGAGCCTCTCTCTGCCCCAGGAGCTACTGCAGAGCCTGCAGCAGGAAAAGCAGGACCTGGAGCAGGTGACAACAGATCTGCGGCTGACCATCACAGAACTGCAACGGGAGCTGGGAGAGCTGAGGGAGCGAGAGCGGCTGCTCGTGGCCTTTCCTGACCTACACAGGCCCACAGAGGTCCAGATCCCAAGTAGGGTCTTAGGAATGCTGCCAAAGGCACTGTTGGGCCTGAATGGGCAACTAAAGACTCACCTTGGCAGGACACTGGGCCTGCAACTCCTCCAGTCCACAGTGTATGTGGTAGTGGGGAGGGTGTGACAGCTAGAAGTGCAGCCCTTAGAGAGTCACCGTGACAACACATGACGTGCTTCATGTGCTGTCTACCCCTTTGTGTAGAAGGGACATGGAAACCCAGAGGTGAGGTGACTGCCTATGGTTGCTACAGCAGAATCTAGAAATGGATCTGGTTGCCTATAGTGCATGCTTTTTACCACATCATATGCCAGTCCTTGCTCAGCTTTCCTGTGTCCCCCTTCCTGGTCTCTCCCCAAACCACACCACAGGGCTGTTTCCAATAACACAGCCCCGGCTCTCCAAAGTGCTGGACCCCATGATCAGTAGTGCTGTGTACTCACATTGGCACAGGATTAGATGTCAGGCAACCTGGGGATCTCCTCTCAGCCCCTACAGCCCTCTAATTCTGGAATGAATCCTTTCACAGAGTTCTCAGGAAGATTTGCTGTAATTTAGCTAGTCATTATAAGTCATCATTTCTGAGCACTAAGTGCCAGGCCCTTCTGGGGACAGGTAGCAGTCAGTCCCTTTTTCCAAACCAGGAAACCAAAAATCAAAATGGGCAGTCACTTGCCCAGGTTTACACAGTTGGAATCAAGCATCCATCACCATAGCATGGGAAAGAACATCCTAGCTGAATTCCTGTGACTCAGAACCAAGGGCTGCCTGGGTGATTCTTTGGACAGCTATCTCTGGCATACCAAAAACAGGCGGCCTTGGAAGAGTCTTTCCCTTTTGTGGTGCTGGAGATAAGAGGCACTCATTTTTTTTGCCAAATCATTGTGAATTCTAGGACCCACCCATCTCTCAAATTCTGTAATTCTGAGTCACCTTCCCAGCATGGGGGGACCGGGAAGAGGAACAAGGGCCTAGGAGAATGAAGATATAATGGATGGGAAGCACAGAGCACTGTCCAGCCCCAAGCCTGTCCTCTTAGGTCTTGTCCCATTGGGCACAAGAGGCAGACTCAATGTGGTAGGGTCCCAGATATCATGTCTCCACAGACTCTGGCAACATCACAGATGATATGGAGAGGCAAGTACAGGCCAATGACATCCGCATCCGAGTCCTACAGGAGGAGAATGGGCGGCTCCACTCAATGCTATCCAAAATCCATGAGGTGGCCCAACAGGGGGGCCTCAAGGTGGGTCTGAGAGGGTGACTTAGAGGAGGCGTCTACCCAGTGAGGTCTTCAGACTGCCTGGGAACCTGCTGAAAGCCATCTTCATGGCATTTGTATTTAAGCAGTGCTTTTATGAAACTTCCCCATCTCAAGGTGTGAGGATGTTAAAGATCCAGTGCCCTCTACCTCCAAATCCCCTTAGAGCCTTTAATACCATCAAATGCAACCAGGAACCTTGTCAGAGGAACCTTCCCACATATATTGCCTGCCTGAGGGTTTGCTGCTGAGGAAATCAGCTTCCTAAGTCACACCACTTAGTGGAAGGGACTATGGGTTCAGGCTCTCCGTCTTTGTCCCTACTATGACACCCTCTCTATATAGTGGGGAGGGTACAGAGCTTGGCCTTCTTTGCAGATGATTCCACAGGACCAGCTCTGGTTCCCCGCCAGCAAGGGAACCCAAGGAGCAGCATCCCGGGCCCAGACCCAGAGAGCATCCCCAGGGTGAGTGAATCTTTGTCAAAGGTAGGACAGATGGAGTGGTGTAGAACCCCTTGCTCACAGGGGATTTTGTGATCTGGTCTTCCCTCAGGCCTCTAGGCAGGTGGCACCCTCCTGGCAGCAGGACAAGCAGTGCAGGCAGGACCCTTCCAGGCCAGCCCCGAGCATCCCCACCTCGGCAACCCTGCACTTGGCCTAGCAAATCCTCCCTGGAGGACATGACCCACTCTGCCATCTGCACCCAGAACCCCATCCGGACCTTGGCCAAGCTGAGGAGGAGACTGTCACCAAGCCGGGGCCAGGCGGGTTCTGCAAACCAGCCCCAAGAACCACCCTTGTAGGCTGTGGTAGAAGTGGGAATAGAGGACAGGTAGTTGGCAACTCCCAATGGAATAAAGGCCCAGCCATCTAACCAAGGTGATCTTGGCTTCACAGAATGGCTAAACTGGGCAAAGAGTCCTTCCTTTCCTGTCCAGGCAGGAGGATGAGGCCACCCCTTGCAGGTGTTTGGCCAGCAGAGACCTGGCACTGTGGGCTATCAGTAGGCAGGAGCTTCCTGACTCCCTCCTGATAGACTTAGGGAAAGGAGAACATCACAGGCAAAAAGAAGCTCCTAGCACCTGGACCAGGTAAAGAAGTCTATTTCTATTACCACAGCAAGAACCAAGAGGTAAACCTGGACTCCAATACTGGCACCTACTAAGAGGATCATGGTGTGGGGGATGTGCAGGGGAAAGGCTAATGAGGACATCTGAGGCAAGCAATGAGTCAGAGCCTAGGATGCTGGCTCAGGGCTCACTGAGGCAAGCAGAGTGCAGCAGTGCCTTCAGCCTCCCATCCTGGCTCTTATCCTGGGTCTGGGGACATTAAGGACCCAAGAACACCAGGCATGCTTTCACTGAGGAACTCCTTGCCTTTAGGAACTGGTCACGAAGGATTTCTCTAAGTCCTGGAAGTCAGAGCCTCAGGAGGGCCACCAAAGGTAGGGCCTTTGGATACCTTAGCCCCTCAAGTCAGCAGCAGGAAATGTCCCCTGCATTGAATCCCCTTTGGGTGTCAAGTGTCTGACTTCCTTTGCCAGAGAAAACTCTTTTTGGTATCAAAAAGAAAGAGTACCAAAAAGAAAGAGTACCCCTGGATTGAACTCAGGGGTACTCACCCACTGAGCCACATCCCCAGCACTATTTTGTGTTTTACTTAGAGACAAGGTCTCACTGAGTTGCTTAGCACCTCTCCATTGCTAAGGCTGGCTTTGAACTCACAATTCTCGTCTCAGCCTCCCAAAGTGCTAGGATTACAGGCGTGCACCACCACACTTGGCTGCAAACTCTGCTTTTAACAGGCCCAGGTGAAGGTCAGGCTCACTTGAGTGCTTTCCCCACCTTAAAATCAACTGTGCATATAACAGAAGCTAATCACAGGGGTAAAATCCCTTAAGAGTCACCATTCCAGAGACAATACAAGGCATGCTCATGACAAGGTAGGAATGGGGAGACCTTAGGAGCCACATGAGAATTACCTACCACCAGTAACATCCACACAAATTTTACATATTTAAAATATATCCACATTTATTTTACTATTAAAACTTCCCTACCCCAACTCTTAAAAAATGGATCCCCTTGGAAATTATACCACATTTATCCTGTGGCTTCAAGTATCCTGGTCAGCAACACAACCCAACCAGGACTAGATGGTTTCTAAGGCCTCTGGTCCCAGCCAGGCCCAGGAAGGGAGCCCAGCTGAACAAGCAGCAGGACCCATGGCTCTCAGTGCCCAAGACTGAGGGCAGCAGGCAGTAGAGTCCTCTCTGGGTTTAACATCACAGCCTTTGATGTCTTTCAGCCAAGACGTATTCTGAAAGATGGTCAAATCAGGGTGCCCCAAGGCCAGAGAACTTTTCCCTTAATCCACCCCCCAATAAATAAGCATAAAACCCAACCACTGTAGCCTCAGGGACACTGAGAGCTCCCAGAGGGCTGGAGACAGCAGCACTGGCCCCACATTCTCTTTCCCCAAGGCCCTCAGAGCTGCCTGTGATGAGGGCAGACAAAGATGCCCCAGGATTACAGAGAAAGACCTCAGAGTGACCTCTCTCCCTTGCCTGGTGGGTTCTGGCCTTCATCCTTGGCCTGGGGCTGCAGGTCCCTCCTTCTCAGCAAGGTCATGGTGGGGCCCATATCCTTTCACCCACAGGGCTGGCTGTCCTGTCTATCCCACTGTCCTGTCCCAGGAGTCCATGCTGAGGGCCAGGGTACAGGTGGGAAGGTTCCATCCCCACATCCAGAATCCTCAGCTAGTCATCTGAGTAGTGGTTCCCTGCAGGGAAGGAGGAAGAACATGGAGAAAGGCATCAGGTAGAGGATAGACAGGGTCAGCCAAAGGCTCCACCCCTGGTGCTCACCTAGGACATTGAATTTGCACAGCGGACAAGTCTGCTGGAGTATCAGCCAGGGGTCCACACAGTCTCGATGGAACTCATGCTTACAGGGCAGCACCCGGAGCCACTACAAGGGCAAGGGAGGAGAGGCTCAGGCTATAGGAGCAGGAATCCATATGGGGGACCCCAGGCCTATAACCTTCACCCAAACTGGAGAATCAAAACCCCTTGGGGCCTGCCCACCCGCCCCCTGCACCTCAGTTCTGCTTCCCCCCTGGTAGGGGCTGGAAAGAGAAAGGCCTAGTTGGGGTAGTTCCAGATCTCTCAGGAATAGGGTGAATGAAGTCACAGTTCAGCTGATAGTTGGTCCTGCCCAGGGCACTCACCTGTTTGTTGCAGAAGTAGTCCAGACACACAGCACAGGTCTCAGTGACCAGCTCTGGGCGGCCCTGCGCTACCCTGCTCAGACGGCAGCGCCGAGTCTTAAGGGATGCCAGTTTCCGCACAACACGCCGCTTGAATAGGTCCACCTGTCAGGAGAGGACAACCAGAGTCTTGCAGGCCCAACATCTGTGGGCACCAGGGCTCCCTCAGTCTGGCTCCCACCTGGCTGGGTTCCTGTTGGCTCTGCCGAGATGCCTGTCGCTGGGCCTGGACCACAAGGCCTGTGCACAGGAGCATGGCCACTAGCAGAATGGCATTCCACAGCTGCTGCAGAGGCTTCTGGGGAGGGAGGTGGATGTCAAGGGTGCTGGAGCTGCCCCACACTCTTTCCTAGGAATATCCATGACCAGAGACCAGCCAGGTGACATGCACTGGGGGCCTTTGTGTCCCCCCAAGCTCCTGGCTTCCTCTTCTGAAGCCTCCATCCTTCCTACCTGTGTGTGTGATCCTCAGGATCTGCCCCCAACTATATTTGCTTCACCCAATTGCAAGGAAAGCCATATCTGTCCCCAGTACCCTTCTACCCATTGTCATCTTGCACATCCTCCTGGCCTACTTTCTCAGGCACTGGCATCTCCTACTCCCCTCCAGCCAGGCTGAACATTCGCACCCTCAATCACGAAGCCAGCCCCAGAGCTTTGTTGCTTTGCTCTCCTAGAGGTCTCATGCACCCCTCCTCTATCCCATGACCTTTTGGTCCTCAACCTTGCCCACCCATTTCCCACCCACAGCCAGGAGATCTCACTTGCAAACCTGACCCTCTTTCCCTCCTTTACCCACTGCCTCCCTCCTTATTCCATACTCCTCACTCCTCCCACACACATACTGTTTGTGCCCTTCCACACATATACTGTTCCCTGTCTCAGGAACTATTCTTCCTCACCCCTTACCTGAACTAATGTGCCTTTGGACCCCTTTTTTTTGCAGGGGGGATGAAGCCAGGGGTGCTTAACCACTGAGCCACATCCCCAGCCCTTTTTTATACTTTATTTTGAGATAGGATCTCACTGAGTTGCTTAGGGCCTCACTAAGTTGCTAAGGCTGACTTTGAACTCACAATCCTCCTGCCTCTGCCTCCTGAGCCACTGGGATTACAGGGTGCACGACTGTGCCCAGCTGGACCCCATTTCTTGCACCATTAGGGTGATGTTCCTTTCTGGCTTCCTCCTGCTCAGCCCTCCTCATGTCACTCTAGCCACGTGTTTCCTTGCTGCTACTGTTGGTGGTCCACAAAGAGGAGGAACCACATCTGACATGGTCACACTATATCCTTAGTGCCTCTCATAGTCATGGAATGAATGTGCTGGGAAATATGACTGAAAGACCACTATAAAACCTGTAGGCCCCATGGGGTCTCAGAGCTGCTGGGGGAACACTGACCTTGACTTAGCTTCTACCACTTGGTTACTAGGCTTTGACCACTGAGAAGCTGGCTCAGGAAATGATGTAGCAGAATAAGCAAGACATGCATACTCTTCCACACAGGCATGTTATTTCACAGCCCAGATATGTGTTCTGACTAATAAACATTCATTTAAAAGCTGTTGGCATTCCTAGCAGCTCTGTGCCTTCATGTTCTTTCCCAACCAATGTTGAAGTTCAGCTTCCATCATGGCAGAGGAGAAGGGCTAAGAAGGGATTTGATGGTCAAAGGCCATCACTCTAGACCAGGTTGGGGGTTACTGATGCCACAAGATGTTGCTCTTGCTTGAGACAAGGGCACTCTGGGGAACAACACTACCAAGAGGTGTTTATAAGCCTGCCCCATCTCCTCTCTAGCTGCAGTGGAGTGCTGGCACCTGATCCAGGAAGCTCTCTTATAGCTCCCTAGGTTGAGTTCAGGTAACCTTGCTGTGACCTGGGAGGTCCTGTGCTACTGCCAGTGTGGCACCCCAACAGAGATATTTGACCATCTCTGGCTTATCTACCACCCAAACTGGGCCTAATAAACCCAGGGTTGGACCTGCCTGGTCCTGTTTCCCATGCTATGCTGAGACAGGCTGACATGCAGCAGGACTTGCTGAGTGGCCACTATAGTATAGTCCATCAGGCTAGCAAGCTGAGACATCTGCCCAGCCACCCTTGACCACCCAACACTTATATGGCCACCCAACACTTATATGGGCACATCCTATATAAGCAGTATGGCCAAGGTTGTTCCACTTTGCTCGCTATCTGTGCCAGCTAAACTAATCACAAGGCTGTGAGCATTCCCACCTCCAGGCCTACCAGGACCCTTCCCGGCCTCCTACTCTCTTCCCAGCTCTAACCTTTCTTGCAGCACTTCTCCCTGGCCCCTCACCAAATGTGTGTTCAGAGATCTGTGTGGGCTGCCCATAAAAAAGGTATACAGTATACCATCCCTATTCCCAAATGAGGAACATAAGCCCAGAGATGTTAAATACTAGGTCTGTAATCACTCGGCTAAGGTTTTAGAGCCAGGATTTCAATCCAATCCTGCCTGACTCGAAGCTACTTAGTGTGCACACCAGGAGACCAGGGCATGCCTGCCCCAGGCAGAGTAAGGGCTCCAGATATGTTTATGGAGAAGATATATTTTCTTTCTGCAGTGCTGGGAGTTGAACCCATGGCCTTGGGCATGCTAGGCAAGTACTCTACTACTGAACTACATCCTCAGCCCAAAAGAATACCCTTGAATCCCTTAATACCAAACATGAGGAAATTGAGAGATAAAACTGGCCACCAGGAGACAAAAAAGACACACTTCCCAACATGTGCATGTACATTATGGGTTGTCCTAAAAGTCTATGAGAGGCTGGCAAAGCACAGCTGTGGCTGAACAGAGGGTGTAAGGAGCTTTCTCAAGCAGGCAGGCAAGAAGAGCTGGGAGGGCTCTGCTAGATATATGAAGATGAAGAAAAAGGGTATCAATGCCTAAGGCCAAGCAGAGACAAGCCCCAAAGGCAGGAGCCCAGTGACCGGCACAGGGTGGCCATAGCATAGGACAGACTAGAAAACTAGGATAAGTGATGAGGACTATGAAAGCCAGGTTAAGGAGTCAGAACTTTATTCTGAAGATAATGGGGAGCCAAAGAAGGCTACTGGGTGGAAGAAGAAAGTCATGGCAAGAGCTAAATTAACTACACATGTTCCTGGGCCAGATATGTCACTGAAAGCCCACTGTATCATGTCACTAAACACATAAGCCCTGCGAGGTGGGAAGGGCTATCCTTGCCACCAAGGCAGGGAGAGGCCACAGGATTTGCAAGACAAGGCATGTGTGTGGCCCCTCCTGACTCACCTGCTCCTGGGCACGACTGCCTCCCAGGCAGACCAAGTCCTGCCATCCTCCATAACTATCCTTGGAGAGGCTACAGGTGGTCCACAGGGTCAACTTCCACTCAATGTTGGCTGACAGGGATTCTCCACTGGTGATCTCAGCTGTGGCTTGGGTTCTCCTAAGAAGTAAAGTCACAGGGGGGACAGGCAGAAAGGGCCCTTGGGAAAGAAGGCCCAGACTTACCCACCCACCCACCCTATCCCTCCATGGATATCCCAAAATGACAATTCCTGCAGGCCTTCTATTTTGGCTGTTAGGCCTTTCCTGGATGTTGATTTTTCCAGTTCTCACCTCATGCCAAGGAAGAGCACTGTCAGTTAGGTATCCTGTTTCCTCCTTGCTGGGACCAGTCTCCTCTGCCCATAAAGCCACCCTTTCCTTCCAGGCCCCATGTATCTATCCTATTTCCTCCCTCATTTTTCAGCCAGGGTGAAAACAGTCTTTTTTTTTTTTTTTGGTTCTGGGGATTGAACTCAGGGGTACTCGACCACTGAGCCACATCCCCAGCCCTATTTTGTGTTTTATGTAGAGACAGGGTCTCACTGAGTTGCTTAGTGCCTCGTCATTGCTGAGGCTGGCTTTGAACTTGCGATTCTCCTGTCTCAGCCTCCCAAAGTGCAGGGATTACAGGCGTGTGCCACTGCGCCCGGCTGAGCACAGTCTTAAGGTGAACAGATAAGGCCCTGTTTCTGAGAACACCCCTGGGAAAGCCAAAACCCTCCACACCCAGACTTCCAGGCCCAGTCCTTTGGAGGCTAAACCCCAACTCACTGCAGCAGTGCCTCCAACAGCTTGGTGACATTGGAAGAATAATGGAGGACAATCACAGGTCTGAGCAGAAGTTGGGATATGTCCAGCTGCAGGGAACAGGGAGGTCAGCAAGACTTGGTCCCTGCTCTTGCCCCAACCTGCTTACCCTCAGAGCCAACTCCAGTTTACCTCTCGGACCACATTGTGGTTCAAGATGAGGAGCAGCAGGGCAGAGGCTCCCAGGAAGAGGGCCCGTTGCATCTGCAAGAGGACAGAGGTGGGAAGCTAGAGTATACCCTGCCACACACCTGTCTCATTACCTGCAGCCCTACCTGCTCTTAGCTCCTTGCTCTGCAGTGTGTGTTCCCTCTGGATAGACTAGCCAGTTGTAAGTTCCTTGAAGTCAAGGGCAGAAAAATCTCATTGCTTCTGCTCTATAGAATTCAAACATCCCAGTCCTTTACCTGGACTGAGCAAGGCAGCCCCCCACCCTCACCCCCACCCCACTCCTATCACATACTCCTAGAGCCTGGTCCAGTTTCCTGGGCAAACTCTGGTCTCCCCCCACCTCCTTGCTTCAACACCATACTACCTTGATTCTCCAAACTGAGGACCCACTTCATGACACCTCATGGCTTCTCTGAAAGCTCTCTAGGAGCCATGTGGTAGCATGGCTCTAGCAGATGCTATAGGACCTTTCCCTTCAGCCGACCCTCATCTTCCCTCCCCCACGTACACCCTCTGCACCTGCTGGACCAGGGCCTTGGGACATGCCTGCGGGCCGCTGCCTTGATTCTCCTGGTGAAATTCAGCTGCCTGCTCCTTGCCCACATATGCCACTGCGATCCAGCCTTCTACCGGCACCTCTTGCTCAGCATCCACGATGTCCATCTGTATAGCAAGGACCATGAGCAGAGGGAGGCAAGGAAGGAAGAGGGAGCCAGGGTCAGCTACAGAGAATACAAGGTCAGGGTCTGGGAACGAGTTTGGAGAAGATATGTGGATAAAGCTTTTGGAAGCCCGGGCTGGGAGCGCTGGGCTGTCAGCTCGGTTTGGTCCAAGGTGAAGGTGAGTTCTGGGTGCAGGGTCTATAGCGGGGTATCAGAGGGGGTTTAGGCGAGGCGCGCTCACCAGCAGCAGGCGGCCCCTCAGCTGGGGCGCCGGCTCGGCTTCGGAGCCGATCCTGACGCCCTCCAGGACCAGAGCGTCCTGCCGCGGCAGCCTCACGTCCACCCGCACCGCGCGGGCTCCGCCCCGCCCCACTCGAGCCGCCGGCTCGCTGCCGTCAGCCGCGGCCCCGGGCCCCGCCAGGCCCAGCCACAGCGGCAGCAGGGGCAGGAGCAGCAGCAGCGGCGACGGGGCTGGCGGAGGAGGCGGGGGCGGCGGCGACCTCAGCGAGGGGCGAGCGGTGGGCCCCATAGCCGAACCCGGCGAGCTGGCGAGACTAGAGACCCGGGGTCCCAGGCGCCGGGGTAGCTGAGAGAGGGACGCCGCGGCCGGACGGGGCGGGGCGTAGGAAGGGCGGGGCCACGGCCGGATGGGGCGGGGCGCCGAGAGGGATGGGGCGAGTCCTGGGCGACGCGGTGCCCTAATTGGGCCGCGCGCGCCCCCTGGCGGCTGAGGAAAATCCCGGCCCTGGCGGTCGGAAGCTGGAAGGGGGCGGAGCCCGGATCCTAGTTCCGAGGTATGAGTCTGAAAGACCAAGCACAGGCCAGCCAGCGATACTGTCAGACAGTCCAGTCCGGCGCAGGGTAGACCGAGGGAAATAGTTGGAAAGGGTAATCTGGAGAGGCAGAGTCACAATCAGGGCCTGAGAAGGACAGCAGCGAGGGACGTTTGGGGATCTGGGACTTGGCCCTTGGTTTGTGGAGGTCCACAGTGTGACCAGGACCTTATCACATCTGCTCTTCCCTGGGCTTTGCTCCATCGGACCAAGAGCAGAAGAGAACCAGAAGTTGACATGGGTAGCAGATGGAAGGATCCCAGGGGGACGGGGAGGAGACTGGAGGGCGCAAGGCTAGACCAAGCACACAGATCCTTGATGGGTCAAAGAGGCGGGTCACTTTCATCACTTACTTCATCTGTGAAATGGGCTTGACAAACAACCAGCACTGCCCCACCCCCAACAAATAATCTCTAACGCCTACCGGAAGGTTAAGATTTCACTACTGTCCTAAAATTGGTCCGTTTCTCTAAGTGTTGGGCTGCAGGGAGCTGCCTCAGTCTGAAACCTTAGCCTTTTAAATATTGTACCGTGATTTTAAAAGAAAAAAAAAAAAAAGCCAGATCAATCCTCATACTACCCCACCTAATATTTTATTATAAAAATTTCAAACAGAAAAATAAAGTGTCTTACAGCGAACACCGATCCAGCCATCAATAGCAATGATCAAAGTACTTCTGAAGAAGAGCGAGATAGACTAAAATAGCCTGATACCAGTGCAAAGGCAGGCAAATGCGGCATGAAATAGGCCAGAAAACTGACAAAGTATAAACCTGGTATGTCAGAGGGAATGTTGCATTTTGGGAAATAGAAGGAGATAGTGTGGACCCTTTCGTAAGTTTGGCTAAGAAGCTGGGCGTGATGGCGCACACCTGTAATCCCAGTGACTTGGGAGGCTGAGGCAGGAGGATCAAAAGTTCAAAGACTGCCTTAGCAACTTAGCAAGCCCCTGTTTCAAAATAAAATATATAAAAAGGGCTGGGGATGTGGTTCAGTGGTGAAGAGCCCTGGGTTCAATCCCTGGTACAAAAAGAAAAAGAAAAGAAGAAAGAATGAATGAATGAAAAAAATTTTGCTAAGAAACCAGTTTAACCACTAGAAAAAGAAGTGCAATTGGACCCCTATTGCATATCATAAGCAGAAAATCAATTCCATCTGGATTAAAGACCTAAACATGAAAAGTAAAACTTCAAACATTTTTTAGAAAGAAATAGGACAATACTTCAAGGTCAGAAGAGATTCCCTATGACATAAAAGCAAAATTGTAAAGGAAAAGATTGAAAATGTATCCAAAATAAAATGAAAAAAAAAATTCTGTTAATGAAAACAGCAGAATAAAGTGGCAGGAAAGTCCCAAACTGGGAGAAGATATTTACAACTAAATGATGCATATGAAGAATAAGTAAATATATAGATATGGGCACAAGAAACAAGCATTAAACAAAAGATGAAACAATGGCCAATAAATATGAAAAAATAACTAAGGGTATGTTGTGTGGAATATTATACAACAGAAAAAATTAATGAACTAGTTATGAGGAGCACCATAGATACACTCTTGCAGAATGCTGAGCACAGAACAGAGTCTCCAAATAATATATACTAGCTAAGCTCAAAAATATCAAGACTTCTAAGATCAATACACAAATATCAGATGTGGTTTTACATACCAGAAACAATTCAAAAAGGAAATTAAGACAACAATTCCACTTACAATAGTATCTGAAATAATAAAACACTTAGGAATGAATAAAAACAAAAAGGTAATAAAGCTTGTGCACTATAAACTACAAAACTTCTTGCTGAAATAAATTACACCTAAATAAATGGAAAGACAGACAAACTAATGAATTGTCACTACAGATTCAATGTAGTTCCTATAAAAACTTTTTTTTTTTTTTGATGGTGCTGGGTATTGAGCCGAGGCCCTCGCATGCTACATAAGCATTCTACCACTGAGCTCTATCCCCAGTCCTTTATATTTTTAATAAGGTCTCACTAAGTTTCCCAATCTGTTCTCAAACTTGTGATCCTCCTGCCCCAGTTTTCTTCTTTTTCTTCTTCTTTTTTTCCAGTTGTCAATGGGCTGTTTATTTATTTATATGCAGCGCTGAGAATCGAACCCAGTGCCTCACACAATGTCAGGCAAGCACTCTACAACTGAGCCACAACCCCAGCTCCCCTGCCCCAGTCTTTTGAGTAGCTGGAATTACAGGCATGTGCCACTATGCCCAACTCATCCCTATCAAAATTCTTTTTTTGGCGAGGGGGTGCTGGCAACTGAGCTACATCCCCAGCCCTTTTTATTTTTTACTTTCAGACAGAGTCTTGGAAGTTGCTTAGGGCCTTGCTAAATTGCTGAGGCTGTCCTTGAACTTCCAATCCTCTTGCCTCAGCCTCCTGAGTTGCTGGGATTACAGGTGTGTAGCACTGCACCCAGCTCCTATCAAAATTCTAATGATCTTTTTTGAAGAAATGGGAAAACACATCCCAAAATTCATATGGACTGCAAAGGGCTCTGAATAGCAAAACATATTGAAAAAAAAAAAAAGAACAAAGTTAAAAGACTTAAACTTACTATAAAACTACAGTAAACAAAACAGTGTGGTACTAGCATAAAAACAGACATATGGACCAATGGAAGAGAATTCAGAGTTCAGAAATAATCCCATGGAATTGATTTTTGAAAAAGTGCCAATACCTCAATGAGAGAAAGAACAGTTTCTTCAACACATGGCTCTATTTACATGCAAAAGTATGTAGTTGGAACCTTACCTAACACCACGTACAAAAATTAATTTACAACAGATCAATAGTAGAAATGTAAACTGATGTAGTAAATGTAGAGAACAGTATGATAATTCCCCCAAAATGGAAAATCATAAGTGTTGACGAAAATGTAGGGAAATGTGAACCTTGTCCATTGCAGGCAGTTTCTCACAAAGTTAAACATAGAATTAACATGACCCAGCAATTTCACTTCTAGGTATGTACCAAAAGAATTGAAATCAGGGACTCAAACAAATACTTGTACCCACCTATTTACAGTAGCATTATACATAATACCCAAAAGGTAGAAACAACCCAATTATCCATAACAAGAATGGATAAACAATTCAGTATTTACATACAATGGAATAACACTGAGCTATAAAAAGGAATACAGTACTGAAATATGCTGCAGCATAGATGAACCTTAAAAACATTATACTAAGGCAGGACACAATGACACACACCTGTAATCCCAGTGGCTCAGGAGCCTCAGGCAAGAGGATCACAAATTCAAAGCCAGCCTCAGCAATTTAGCAAGGCCCTAAGCAACTTAGCAAGACTCTGCTCAAAATAAAAAATAAAATGAGGTGGGGATGTGGCTCAGTAGTTAAGTGCCTCTGGGTTCAATTCCTGGGAAAAGGAAGGAAGGAAGGAAGGAAGGAAGGAAGGAAGGAAGGAAGGAAGGAAGGAAGGAAGGAAGGGAGGGAGGGAGGAAAGGAGGGAAAGAGAGAAAAGGAAGAATAAGAAGAAGCAGAAAAAAGGTGATTTAGAGATTTATTTTTTAAAAAATCAGAAGTTACTTGAGTCTCAGTCTTGGTCCTCTTTGGGCTAACATCCTAAGGAAGCAGTCCTTCAACTCACCATTCTGAAACAAAGGAGAGAACTCAGGGTTTAGAGAGAGCTATGAGTTTGAACATCTTTGACAGGAAGAGTCATGAAGTCATGATAGGGCCTGCCTCTGAGCCTCAGTTTTCTCATCTACACATAGAGATAGAAATAGTATAGCCTTTTCATAGGATCATTGGAACATTAAAAAGTTGGAATGATTATGGAAACTGTGTGCACCTTCACTCTGCTCTCTGGAATCTCCCCTTTACCCTTCTCCAGCAGCATCTCTGGCCTGAGAGACCTGACTGGATAGATTCCATATCCACTGTCCCTCTGGCTTCACATTGGGCTTGCAGTAGAGAGCCCTGGTAGGAGAAGAGAAGGAAGGAGACTGGGGCCAGGGTTGAGAGTGGGGCTGGGGTTGGATTTCCCCGGCTCCCTCCTGGCAAGGTCACCCAGGCTAGTCATGTTCTTTTCTCCAAGGTGGCAGCCCCTACAAGGTCCCCAAGTCTACAAGCCCTTTATGAGTTCTAGTAACTGTTCCCTCCTTTATGCTTAGGTGTGGTAATGGTGCCAGCAGTTTATCATCAACCCAGAGTCCTACTTTGTCCTTTTTTTTTCTATATCCTGCTCACACCCATCTTAAGAGCCTTTGTATTAAACACTACTCAGATTATCCTAATTTGAATATATCATCTGTTTCCTGCTGGGTGCACAAAGAATGCACGTTCTAAAAATGTTTTATTAACTAATAGATGTAACAGGTCTAATTTAAAATAATAAACTGAACTCTAAAGCTGACAGTCAAATTCCTTGTTTACAATTCCTCATTTATTATTCCTTTGTTACAATTAAATGAAGGAGCCATGAAAATTTTTTTAAAAAAATACAAACAGCAAAAAATTCCTGCAAGTCAATGACATTTGTATGTGGGAGAGGGGTGAGCAGATGAATTATTTCCAATTTCATTTGAGTTTTATGCATGATAAAACCTGCAATACTAAGTAAACAAAACACACATCCATCTGTAGTTTATCTCTTCCTAAATATTGTCTCAAAATATCCCTACAAGTGTCAGGCAGGGACCCTCCAAGATGATGCAGGTCTTGTGGATGAAGTTATCGCTTCGATAGAGATAACAGATCTTTGGGTCAAACAAAAACAGAATTTCAACTGGGTTAGTCCTCTGATTAGACACTGGCCTTTCCTGCCCCAGCTAGGCAGCTATAGTGAGTCCATTTCTCAATCCGTTTTCCCCAGGTCTATACTGCATAGTAAGTGGGCCTTGGCCAAGAACTTGCTCCTCTTTCCACCTGGCCTTGACCACAGGAACAGACACCTGTCTCTTAGCTAAATGTCACATAACCAACCTCACACAGAAAATTCTCCCAATTGACCTGAGGACTCTGAAGCCACTCTAGATGGAAAAAAAAATAAAAAAGAATGAAACCCAGTCATTCCACCTCTATCTTAGACAAGATGTAGCATTTTTTTGTCATTGTGCAGTTAATTCAGAACTGGACCTTCACAGACATAACTTGAGAATAGAAACACATCATCACTGTGAATATTTTAATTGGGATAATGATGGAACATGCCATGTGTTTGGAGTCAGGAATCCTGAACACAGGAGAGTTGGAGGCCCAACTCTCCCTCTAATTCCTCAGGTGTCACTTTAGCCACCTGAGCATCTTTTGGAGCCCATTGTTTTTCAAGTGCAACTTAGAGACATCAACCTCTTCCACTGGAGGAGTTGCCATTATTAGCAAATGAGACAATAATGAATAACATCCCGAAAATAAAGTTGTAAGCAAGTGTGTGGCATTGTTTCTATTTATAAAAAGTGAGGACAAGCCTGAAGAACTTCATTGTGACTGATCAGTCCTCAGAGGTGCACAGTTAAATGCTCATGGGAGCCACAGGCTTTAAACATTAAACACTTAGGGTGGATTAGGGAGAAAGACACCCCAGGTGACATCTTTTGGAAGCAGTTGGAAGACAGGTAAAGTCCAACATGAGGAAAGAATGAAGTTGAACAACTCATATAAGGAGCCAAATGAAGTACTTTGGAACTTTCCTTCCTCATGGTGGCCCTCCTATGCAAAATATATTCAGTTCATCTGTGCCCAGGGGTTTTTCCTGCAAATTTTCAGAACTTAAACCAGCGAAGTTCTAAGCAACTATCATGAGTTGGGAACCCTACCTATACAACCCATCCTGCCCTATGGGTCACATTATGGAACTGTAGAGTCTCAGGGTATGGTGGGATTTCTCCACCAAATTACACTTTCATCTTCTCTCCTTTTGAAGCTCCAATGCATCCCTCTAATCCATTGAATATTCCCACTAAGCATGTAGAAGGAGAGAGGTGCCAAGAGCCCCCTTTCTCTTGAAAGAGACCTGCAGAAATACTATTTTATTTTTAGTTAGCATTTCTCACCCTCTCCTTTTCTCCAGTTACTTCAAAAGGAAAGCAGCAGAACAAGGCAGTCCACCTGCAAATGAGAATTTTACCATTTCATTACACACACTCCCAGTAGAGACAGTTTTTGGAGAAAATATACTTTCTTCTGATTTCACAAACATTATTCAAAATATTTTCTCTCTTCATAGCTGCTGTGACCCGAATCTCCTGAGTGATGTTATCTGCTTAAACAATTACTTTTGCCTGGAGGAGAGTTTGGTTGGGTGCCTAAAAATACTTCAGATTAGCTTTTGATTGTTGAAGACCAGAGGTCATGGCCATCTCATTAGCTGAGGCACAGAGATCCTCTCTCCAGACTAAAAGGGCAGCAGCAGAAGCAGCAGGAGGGAGAGAGTAAAGTCAAATTGCTGCAATTATCTTCCATTTTAATTCAAATTTGATTTAGCTTCATTCACTTTCATCAGCTTTTTGGCATATAGACTGGTGTCCCCTCCCCCCCCTCCTGGGCTAGGAGTAGACATTTAGAGATGAACAAACCTGCAACTCTTCTTCGTTGGGAAAACAGAGTTGTGAGGGAGCACCTCCATATACACACACAATTTAACCAGTTAGGGCAGATGGTGATGCATGCTGTAGAACTTGGCTACTAAAGTGTGATCCCTAAGGCAGCATCAGCATCACCTGGAAGCTTGTCAGATACAGAGAATCTCCAAATGGAAGTGAATTGGAATCAGCATTTGAACAAGCTCCCCAGGTGATTCCTATGCACTGTAAAGTTGGGCGAGCCCAGGAGATGTAACAGCATGTGCTGGTACATGGAAGGAAAGAAACACCAGCAGGTGAATTCAACCCTGAAGGGTGAATGAAAGAGGAACCCCTAAAAGAGAGACTTGACTCCAAGAGAGTACCAGGTTGTTACATAGATCTAGCAATCAACAGAACAGAAGCACACAGTTGAGACTGTGATGAATTTGGGACAGGATTGTCAAAACGCTTGAAAGTCAAGCTAGAAATCTGGTTTGATATTAAAAACACAAAGACTTAATGATGGTTTTAAGGCAGGTATTAGGCCTGTGCTTTAGACACACAACCCTGGCTACCACGTGGAGGAGGCAAATGCTATTCTATGAACGCATCCCCCAAAGTTCATGTGTTGGAAACTTAATCCCCAATGCAACAGCATTGAGAGGTGGGAACTTTAGGAGGGTATTAGTTATGAGAGCTCTGCCCCTATGAATGAGTCAATGCCATTATCCAAGGAGTAGGTCCTTATAAAATAAGGAATTTGGCCTTTTTTTCTCTCTCTCCTGGTCTTTCCACTTTCTGCTATGGGATTATGCAGCAAGGAGGGTCCTCACCAGATGCATCCCCTTAATCTTGGACTTCTCTGCCTCCAGAATGGTGAACCAAATAAATTTCTGTTCATTACAAATTAGCCAGTCTGATATTGTCTTATAGCTACAAAAAAAAAAGAAAAAGAAAGTGAAGAGAGAAATTTAAAAAGCAACATGTTTTGAAACAGCATAGTATAGTATGCTGCCCCCACTCTACAGAGGCTATAAATAGTACAGATTCTTAGGGCCTCCACCACTGAGTCTACCCTCCAGATAACATTCTCTTGGAGCAATTGATCAGAGAATGATTTATGGTAAGCCCAGCATATTGGATCCTTTAGGGAAAAAAAAAAAGCATTTCTTTCCTTTGAGGCAATTTTGACTTGGGGATGTAGTGGGCTGAATGATGTTCCTCAAAAAACGTAAATCCAAATGCTAGCACTTGTAACCTATACACAGGCCCTTAATTAGGGAAAGTATCTTCACAAATGTAATTGTTCTGAATCATACGATGAATCCTGAGTACAGTATGGCATGACCTTATAAAAGGAAGAAGCGAAAACTCTGACCCAGAAGCAGAGGAGGAGAAGGTCATGTGACGATAGAGGCGGAGCTTAGAGTCATGGAGCTACAAGCCATGGAACACCTGGAGCCACTGGAAGTTGAAAGAGGGAAGGATTTTCCCGTACAGCCTTCAGAGGTGCATGATAATGCCTTACCTTTGAACTTCTTGACTCCAAAACAGTGGGAGAATACATTTCTGTTGTTTTATGCTGTCCAACTTATAATAATTTGTTACAGTGACCCTAGGAAGCTAATATAAGGAATGTCTGGTGCTTTTTAATTTACATATGCCAATGAGAGAATAATTGAAAGTCAACCATGTCAAACATAGAATTAAAATTATGACAATGACAATGGTGGTGAACAACAGTTCAAATTATAATAGAGTCCATTTTTGAACACAGCAAGCGTCTGGATCCCATTGACACCCAAGCCTCTCCTGAAGTTCTTTTCCATGGTCGTGATTACCTAGAACCATGATCTCTTTTCTTGTTCTCTCCCCCGGACACATGACTAATGACATATACCTTTCTTTCATATAAGCCAGCATTTCCCAATTGATATGTAGAACAATGCACATTCTATCCTAATCCCCATCTATCCACATCCTAATCCCCAGAACTGTGAACGTATTACCTTACATGGAAAAAGGCGGTTGCCAAGGTGATTAAAGATTTTGAGATGGGAAAAATTACCCCGAATTATCCAGGAAAGAACAATGTCATTACAGGAACTTATAAAGGAAAAAAGAATGAGAAGAAATATATTAGAAGCAGAATTGGAATGATGTGTAGCCATGAGCTGAGGAAGGTGATAGCTTCTGGAAAAATCCAGAAAATGAATTCTCCTCTTGAGGCTCCAGAAGGACCATAGGTGTCCCAACTCATCAGACTTCTGATCTCCAGAACTATAAGATTAAAAATGTGGTTTAAAGCCACTAAATTTGTGGTAATTTATTATGACAGCAATGAGAAACTAGTTACCATTTTAAAAATATATATATGCCTCCTTAAGGAAACTTTTTAAACATATTTTGCCTAACCACTATCCACTTTCAGCAAGAAATAATATTGAAGGTATCATGTACTTCTGTTTAGCTACAGTGGCCTTTAAGAGGGCCATGAATTATTGTTATAGCTAAGACTTTTTTTGCACCTTCCAAGAGTCATTTCTACTCCCTTAGGAAAATATTACCCCTACTGAGAATGCACAATCTGAGCCACATTTATACTTCCTGGCTCAGCTCAGTTTTTATCTCCTCCATGAAGTGTCCTCAAATAAGCCAACCAATTCTGGATTTAAGGAGCCTTTCAGTGATCACCTCCCTCATTGCCCACTGTATGTCTTTTAGTGAATCATTGCAGTTTAAGCTGGAATGTGTCCTTTATTAGTCAACCCCTTGCCAAAGATGAAATGTACAATGGTTAAGCTCAGTTAGAAATTCTGGTCCATAGCTGATCTGAAACCTGTCTTCCTGTAGCTTCCACCCACCTGTCTTAACTCTACCCTTTGGAGGAGTCATATAAAATGCATCTGATTACTTTTATAGCACACCCATCTCCTGCCCAGCATCCTCTCTTTTATGGGATGAGCATTGCAATTTCCTTAGATGAGTCCTTATATGACCTAGTTGTGAGCTCCTGTTACTCTAATCATGCTATGAGGTACTCAATTTCACCAAGGTCCCTCTTAAACCTTGATGCTCAGAACTGAGCTCAGAATTGTCTTTGCACCATTTGGCCAGAACTGAGGAGAGCAGGATCTTACTTCCTTTTTTCTACCTACTATATTCCTATGTAGGTAGCTTTTGATAATATTTTGTCAGCCATATCACAATGATAATTCATATTAAGATTATTGTTAACTGAAAAATCAACATTTGCTGATGCTAATCCTATTAGATTTTTGGAAAAATTTCAGGACTTCATGCTTATTCCTATTCATTTTTACTACATTAGTCTCTATTTTTCAATGTTTATTTAGAACCAGATTCTGGCATACAAACATAGGAACGGCCACCTCCTAGAACTCAATTCTTTGTAGCAGATCTAGGAGTGGGGTCAGGCAAAGGAGGCACTGACCTTTGGTGCAAAATTTAAGGGGATATCAAAAGTCAGCAATTAAAATAAGCAATATTTTAATGAAATATCTTTAAAAACCAAATGAATGCAAAATATGTCCATGATGAGCAATATCCAGATTTTGAATACGGAATCCAATAGTACCTTGTCAATTTGCATCAGAGTCTAAGAAAAAAGTAAAAATGTGCACTACTGTATATGAAAGACTTCATTATTATTTAATGGTTCTTTCTTCCAGAATATTAGAAAATTTATGAGCCAGTGAATTAAAGTTTACATTATTTTATGTATATTTAATTGTACCTAAAATAAAATTATTATAAATTTACTTTCCCGACTTTAAAAAAGCAAATACATGAACAATACATTTAACTAAAAATAAGATAAGCCAAGAGTTTGGTGTTGAGCATCTGTGATTAGTTCTGAGCCATAGTACTGCCTTGGGGAGGAAGGACTGCCTAGATTTGATTTGAATATGTACCTGACTATTCAAACCTGCTTGAAATGGGAAGTACATCTTCTTGGCATATCTTGGGTACTCCACTCCCACTAGATAACACTTCTTGCTGCTCCCTTGCTCTTTAAATGGTTTTGTTGTCTTCAAAACTCCAAAGCAGTTGCACCACTCTGTTCACAAGTTCTATAGCCCTGACCATCCACATATAAGCATTCACTTGCAAAGTCCTCCTCTTCATTTGAGTAGGAAACAAAATTCACTGCTGAAGTTAGGCCCATAGCAACAGTTTTTCAAATGTCCTTTGTGAATCATTTAAAGCATCCGGTCAGAACATCAGTAGTCTATTAATATCTCTTCTTAGCTATTTGTGGTAAAGGGTCTTCATGACCATAAGTTTGGCATCAACCAAAGGCTTGCTCCCTGAGCAAGAACATTACAATTAAAAGGAAAAATTCATGCACTGACCAAGGGTTTTAGAGAATGATTTTTTAAAAAAACAACTAACACTATAAATTTTCCAGTTAATGTTAAGGTGCCAATGGAATTAAGGAGAATGGGATTAGTCATTAATCATTCATTTCAAATGAAATTCTGGTGAGTTGCTTGGTAATGATAATATGGTCTGCTTATTAGAGCCGCTATATACCGAGGTCAGTTTAGAGGCCAACAAAAATTATGTGGAAGAATGTTTAAAACACACATTTGGAGGTGTTGGTCCCAGAGTTTCTGATACAGTGGTTCAGGGGTACAGTCAGAGAATTTGCACTTGTAACAGATTCCCAGGAGAGGCTGACAGTGCAAGTCCAGGAACCCTCCTTTGAGAACCACTGCACTAAAATGATGCACAAGTAGAGATATCTTGCTAATGAGTAAGATTTAGCCAAGAAGGAGTGACTATGCCTGCACCTGTGTCACAGCTAAGAAGATACTTGTGATGGGGTAAATCAAAACTGTGCACACGTGTGCTCACACACACACGGCACGCTGGTGGACTATTTGGAACAGTGCTTCTCAATCTCTTCCAGGCATGCAGACCACTGCAGATCTCGTTAAGGAGCAGACTCTGACCCAGCAGATGTGAGGGAAGGCCCTGCATTTTTCACATGATGCTGATGCTGCCAGTCCACAGACCACACTTCATGTAGCAAGAGGTATAATTAAATTCCATTTGATACCACCTTTCATTAAGTTATGACCAATTCAGAACAGAAGGCTGTTGTTCCTGTCAACAGCTTGGGAAACTTGCTTCCAATCCAGAATCATGTTTCTTGTCACTGATATGGTATTTATTACAAAATAATTTTTTTTTATTTTATGGGTTCTATAAGAGGCAACTTCCTTAGAATTGTAGGAAAAGTGAAATATTCCTTTCAGCAAAGAAGATGTAGAGAAATAGAACACGGGATAGTATGAGATGTGGTCTCATTTTCAGCTCTTTGACCCATTTTGATTTTTTCTGAAGCTCCTATGATGATCTAGATTGTATCCAGCTTTTAGACTTCCAAAAAGAAAATCTTTGATTGAATAGGGTCATCACTTTATGTGAAAGAGTGAACCTCAAGATGCAGAAGAGGTATCTACAGTATATACTCATGGAGTAGAAAAATAAAAGGTAATCAGGATCACTACCAATGCTACCTCTCTGCATCTGCAGTACCACCTGCCTCTTAAAGCTTCCTCCGTCCAGCACAGGCTATTCCAAATATACATATATTGGAGCCAAACTGACCAACCCTCCCAGCTTACCTGGAGCTCACTGGGTTTTGCATCCTTTGTACCAGGCAAGGCTGGACAGTTGATTACCCTAAATGGAACAGGGCAGAGTTTGTTACTCCTATGGCAGTCTTTTTACTTAATTCCCACCAGTGTGGCAGGAGGGGATTCTCTTTGTCCCTTATCACCTTCACTTATGATGTGATGTCTTTCTGGTATTGCTTAGAAATAATTTTATCATTTGATTTTTAAATTTCCATTTATTATATTAACCTATATATAGGAAAGTGTGAATGTGTGACACTTTGATGTCCGTTCCCAAGACACATTTTATTGTGTAACCAGAACCTAGATTAAGAAACAGTATGTTATTGGTGCTCTAGAAGTGCTCCATTCCCATGACTATCCTCTCCCAGATACAATAAACATCTACTATTGCTTTAACATCTAAGAGAATTACTATAAGGCAAACACCTTTGTTACCAAGATCCAGGTTAATAAATGCAACTTTGCCACTCAATCTAGAAGCCCCTCTACATGCAAATCCGAGAAGCAAACCTCCCATCTCCCTCCAAAAATAGCCAGTATTCTACTCTTTCAACATGAACTTTGATTTTATTTTTTAATTTCACAAGTTTTCTTGAATTAGCTTTTAGTATTCTGTTACCTTGCTTGGATTTCTTCAGGAATTCAACTTTTGGTTTTCCTCAATGTGTTACTTTCTCCCAATTTTTTTTTTATATCCTTCATTTCTTTCTGTTTCCTTCAGGCCCTTTCTACTTGTTTGCTGTTGTTTGTTTACTCACTCTGATGTGTCTTCTAATTTCTGTTTCAGTTCCAAAATGACTTTTTCATTTATTTTTAATAATTTTTTGAGTTTTGTCATCTCATTTCTGAAGGCTTTTCTTTGGGGATTTTTTTCCATATTTTATTGGTTCATTATAGTTAATGCACTAATGAATTCCACATAATGGTAAGATTCATTGCCACATATTCATAAATTCAAACAACATAACAATATAATTTGACTAATATCATTCCCCATTATTTCCCCTTTCCCTCCCATTCACTCTTCCCTGGTTACTTTTCTCTATTCCACTAATCTCCTTTCTATTTTCATGAGATCCCCTCCATCTTTCTTTTCCATTTTCCTCTCTAGCTTCCACATATGAGAGAAAACATTCTACTGTTGACCTTCTGAGTTTGGTTTATTTCACTTAACGCAATGTTCTCAAGGTCCATTAATTATCCTGCAAATGACATAATTTCATTTTTCTTTATGGTTACCTAAAATTCCATTGTGTATACATAGCAAATATTCTTTATTCATTAATCTGTTGATGGACATCTAGGCTAGTTCCATTTGTCTTATATTATTCTCTGTGTTTTAACTCATTTTGAAATAGTTCATTAGAGCTTTGATCTTTTATGAGTGTGCCTTTCTAACATTATTAATTGTAGGAATATTTTTCTCCTCCTCATTCTTTTCTCTTATAGTAACTTTGCATGAGATTTGACCTTCTTTCTTTTCTGTAGTTCAGTTCATATATTTAAATAAACTTTTATTTTATAATGGTTTTAGATTTGCAGAAAGTTTGCATAGACTTTGCTGAGCTTTCTCTATTGTTAGCATCTAACATTATTCCAATACATTCGTCACCTCTAACCAACCAAAGGAATTTTGATTTACTATTATTAAATAAATCCATGCTTTATTCATGTTTCATTCAATTCTCCCTAATATTCTTTTTCTTTCCCTGGATTCCAACCAGGGTACTACATTAAATGCTGCCATCATTTAGATTCCTCTTAGCTGGGACAATTTTTCAGAAAGTCTTTTTTATGATGGTGAGGATTTTGAGTAGTTCTCGTTAGATATTTTGTAGAATGTCCCTCAGTTTGAGTTTGTTTGTAGTTCTCCTCTTAGACTGGGGTAAGGGTTTCAGGGAGGAAGACCTAGGAAATGTAGAGCAATTCTCAACATGTCACAAAGGCACAAGCCATTAATGTGATATATCATTGGTAATGCTAACCTTGATCCCCTGGCTAAGGCTGCTCAGGTTCTTCCTGAAAAAGTACTGTAAATTAACTTTTTCCCCTTCCATCCTTTATTTACTGGAAGCAAGTCATTAATTACACCTTATGCTTAAGGTGTAGGGAATTATTCTCAAACTGCTGAGGGAGGAATACATACATAAATTATTTGGAGTTAATCTGTATGGAAGATTTATCCATTCTCCCCATTTATTGATTGACTCAAGAATTTATTTATATCAGTATGAACACAGCAACATTTATTCTATAATTATAGATCTTTGCTCCTTTATTTATTGGTTGTTCTAATTGTTCCAGCTTTGGCCACTGGGATTTATTTCAGTGGCCTCCTATTTCCTTTTGACATACCCCACTGTCTTGTTTTTAAGTACATCCTTTCTTTCTTTGTACTACAAGATGCTCTTTTATTTCATTTATTTCCTGTTTCAATCATAGAATCATTGATTGCTTCAAGATGTTTTGATTCCTTTGGCATCAAGATCTGGATGCTAAGTGCTCTCAATGCTACTGGTTGGTGGTTGATGTGTGTATAAAATTAGATTTTTCTGAGATTTTAGAGAGAAAATTTGTTAAGATATATACCTTAATGCCCCAGAGGGCATTGATATATATCAATATATACATCTACTGTGTACATTTTTATGTAGGGTAAAGAGGTCCTTGCTCTGTTCCCTGCCCACCATTATTTGGATATTCTCATTGCTGTACATCCATTGTCCATGGAAACTAGAACATTCCAATCTTCCTTGATCTTACTGAAGTGCAATTGTACTTATCCATTCCTGGATCAGATGAAACACCTCACAGTGTAAGGTGGCCCTTATTTTGTGTGCTTTTTTTCCAGAATGATGCTTGTTGACTATTTTGCTATTTTTCTGTTTTTCTATGCATCAGATGCCTCTGTATGTCCCTCACATGCTGAGACCAAGTGTCTCTTGTGGTAGCTGGCAGTTTTCCCACCTGCTTGTATTTGGAGTTGATTGGGATACTTTGTGTACTTTGTTCAGCCTTGTCCAGAAAGGTTACATCTTCTGTTCTCTTTACATAGGGATTTGGGAGACCTCAAGACCACATTGCCATCCTGACTCCGTCTCTCAGATACCCTGCAAGTTTCTTTGAAGGAAATAACTCATCCAAATCATTTTTAAAGGGATTGGGAATGTAGTTCAGTGGTAGAGCACTTGCCTTTCATGCATGAGATCCTGGGTTCCATCCCACTCCCACAAAAAAAAATAGGGGGACAAAACCAAATTAGGTTTTGAGAAAATTATGTCATTTAGAGAGAGTTTAGTTTATCTTGTGGGTTCTTGACTCTAAACGATTTGAAGGACAGAGAAAATTTCCATGACTTTCACATGATTCAGTCTTGTCACAGACAGAAGAGACACAGGGAGAAGGATTAAAATATATACACCTCTATTCACCTCTTTAAGTGATCAAAGCATTGTTAGCAATGGGACAACTGATGTCACGCATCCCTGACAGAAGCATGTCATATCTGTAGAGCTCTGTCAAAACCTATTACTTCAATCTAATCTTGAGGATATGTGGAACAAATCCTATTCAAGGGGTATTATATAAAGTATCTCTCTCAAATATCAGTATTACTAAATCCAAAGACAGACTGAGGAACAATTCTCAATTGAAGCAGCCCCAAAAGCATGCCTACTAAACACAATGCTGAATGCGAGGATGCTTCTTAAACACCTCTCTCTCCCTCTCCTTCTCCCTCTCTCTTTCACTCTCCTTACTTTTATTTTTCTATAAAGGATGATAATGGGAAATTTTTTAAAAATTGAGGTTTATAATCTAGACAATAATATAAATGTTACTTAATTTTGATAATTATGCTGGCATTCTGCAAAAAAGTTCTCATTCTTAGAAAATACAAAGAGAAGCCGGGCGCGGTGGCTCAAGCCTGTAATCCCAGCACTTAGGGAGGCTGAGACAGGAGAATCGCGAGTTCAAAGCCAGCCTCAGCAATGGCGAGGCACTAAGCAACTCAGTGAGACCCTGTCTCTACATAAAACACAAAATAGGGCTGGGGATGTGGCTCAGTGGTCGAGAACCCCTGAGTTCAATCCCCAGTACCAAAAAAAAAAAAAAGAAAAAAGAAAATACACAGAGAAATATTTCAGAGAAAAGGAAAAATATATTTATAACTTCCTCTCAAATAATTCACTAAAAATAATAAACAGTAATAGAGCAAAAAAGTGAAAACATACATGTGTTAAAAATTTGATATTGGGCATGGTGGCACATGCCTGTAATCCTAGCGGTTTGGGAGGCTGAGACAGAAGAATCACAAGTTCAAAGCCAGCCTCAGCAATGGTGAGGCACTAAGCTACTCAGTGAGACCCTGTCTCTAAATAAAACACAAAATAGGGCTGTGGATGTCACTCAGTGGTTGAGTGCCCCTGAGTTCAATCCCTAGTGCAAAAAAAAAAAAAAAAAAAATTGACAACAATGAAGGTGGATGATGGAAAATCAGGAGTTCTTGGGACTATTCTTGCCATTTTTCTGTAAGTCTAAAATTATTTAAAAGTACAAAGTATTTTTAACTCGATATTAGTATGTTTTAAAAGCTCCCCCAAGTGATTCTAAGGTTCCTCCAGGGTTGAGAACATTTGCCAACCTCCTGTAGCCTGTTCTTTCCAATATAATTTATCTATACAAGCTCTAGATGCTTGTCACATAAAATAGATGTTTTTGGCCAAGTTTCCTGACTCCATTGCATGTGATTTGTTTGTTTTGGTATCAATTGTCTAGCAGCTATCTTGAGGGACCTCTTGTGTGAGCTTAGAGACAAGGATGCACAGAACCAAACAGCAGGATCTTTGTACAGGTAAGGGGAAAACTAAACTAAGAAAGCAGGTAGATTTGTATTTTAGATTAAATAATACAGTGTTTCTAAATGTATGCATGTGTGTAAACATTTTACATAGACATTTGTGCATGTATCTATGCTATATAACTGTATGATCATGCCTTCTGGAATTCGGGGTGTTTTAAGTAAGACGGACTTCTTTCTGGCAATGAATTGGGCCTCTCTGCCTGTCTAGTCACTTAGGGGACTACCCACAACACTATGGCTTCTCTGTCTGCCTCTCCTCCTTAAGCTACCTTTCCATCCATGATGGGCTTCCTATGTAGAAGAGACTTTCCTCAAGTCATACATTCAATGTCTGTGCAGCTCTCCATGTCACTGCACAGATCACCATGCCCATTTTTTGTAAGAGACATTTCTAGAACTTAAAGAACATTTCTAACTAAAATATTGATCTGAAGCTTATCATTGGCAGTAATGATTCTTAAAATATAGCTTGAAATTCTGAACCTGTTCTAATCAATGCATTCCATTTCCTCAAATAATGAAAACTACTGAGTTGATGGGTGGGGAAATCTGGGACAACTCATTAGATTTTAAGGAGCAGAAACTCACTGCCTTACAAGATATGGAATCGATCTAAGTGTCCATCAGCAGACGAATGGATAAAGAAAATGTGGTATGCATACGCAATGGAGTACCTTCTAACCACAAAAACAAGATAAAATGCTTGCATTTGTGGAAAACCTGGATGGACTGAAGAAATCAGGTTAAATGAAATAAGGCAGGCACAGAGGAATCTAAGAAGGTTGATCTCATAGAAGAGAGTAGAAAAGTAGTTTCCAGAGACTGGAGAGGGGAGTGAAAGAGATTGGTGAACAGGAACAAAATTACAGCTGGATGGGAGCAACATGTTCTGGTGTTCCACTGCACAACAGGTGACTATAGTCAATAATAATATATTGTATTTTTCAAAACAGCTAAAAGAGAGAATTTTAAATGTTCCACCACAAAGGAATGACTAATGTTTGAGGTGATGAATATGCTAATTACCTTGATTGTAATAATCACACAAAGCATACATGTATAAAAACTTCACATTACATCTCATAAATATGCATAACTATTGTGTGTCGATTTGAAATTTTTAAGACAGAGGGCTAAAATGAAAACTAAACCCATTCCTTCAAAAGTCTCAAAAGTATATGGTTTTCATAGGTTACAAAGAAGTTGTGAGTGACAGCTGATGTCTCTATAGGATATCCCTTATTTTGACTCTCTCCTTTTCTTTGTCCTGATTTTCCCCAGCTCTTCATCACTGCCTTTCTACCCCACTGCCTCCGACACCCTTCACTACATCCTTACTCCCTGGGTCTGCTCACACCAAATCAGATTTTTCATTTTGATCCCCTTTGATCTGTCTCAAAACAGTCAGCTCCACGCTCAGCACACTTTGGTATGCACTGAGAAATTGGGGGACAGCTTCCATCGGTTGAGCAAAGTTCATGGTCAGACAAGGGGGCTTGAATCTAATTTATTACCACAATGAGAAACTTCCCATCTATCTGAAAACTGATTCTTGGTGATGGTTTGTAAGTGCACTTCTTTCTCATATGTCAACATCAGCTGTGGATGGAAAGCTGAGGGATTGGATCTCAGTAAGCTGGGTAGGCCCATATTGAACACTAGTTACCAAAGACAAGAACAAAAGGAGAATTCAGCTTGGCTTTTCTATATTAATTGAAATTCTGATACCAGAGCTTTGTGAAAAGAGAAGGCATTATTTATCCATTCCTTCCAACATCCCAGCAGGCTCAATGAATTAGGTGGTTCCCCCAGAGTCTGGAATGCAAAGCAACAGTTGCCCTCCCAGATACCTGGACAGCAGAACTGGACTCCTACATTCCATAAGGAAGCACTCAGTATTCATTGCAGATACCCAGGGGTCTTGTTGCCTCCCTAGTTTTTCTAAGTTGAAGTCAACGTTTCAATTCTTATCATTCAAGAACCCTTCAGCATATCCTCTGGTTCAAGTCTTAATACTTGGACTCCTTGAAAAATCACTAGGAGGCTGGAGAGGAGAAAAATTACTCTACCATGGTATCTGGCAGAAGACATATCTCTGAGCTATCTGCTTCCTGACTCTTCTCAAGGCCTTATCCAGATGATATTAAAATACTGGATAGTTTGCAAATCAGTCAGACCTTTAAGAAGCATACCAACTTAGAGAAAACTGCCCACACACTCACAGTACCTTTTTACTAAGTCACACATGTGCATCAGGTCCTCAATGTTCCCTGAAAACACTACTGAAGCAGTTAGTAAAACCAGAATCATTTTTTTTATTTAAAAAAATGCCTTATGAAACTAAATCCCTATCTCTCACCATGCACAAAATGCAACTCAAAGTGGATCAAGGACCTGGGAATCAGACCAGAGACCCAATGCCTAATAGAAGAAAAAATAGGCCCAAATCTTCATCATGTCGGATTAGAACCATACTTCCTTAACAAGACTCCTATAGCACAAGAAGTAAAATCAAGAATCAACAAATGAGATGGATTCAAACTAAAAAGCTTCTTCTCAGCAGAAGAAATAATCAATGAAGTGAACAGAGAGCCGACATTCTGGGAACAAATCTTTGTCACACACACATCTGATAGAGCACTCATCTCCAGGATATATAAAGAACTCAAAAAACTTAACCAAAAAAACTAACAACCCAATCAATAAATGGGCCTAAGAGCTGAACACAAACTTCACAGAAGAGGATATACAATCCATCAACAGATACATGAAAAAATGTTCAACATCTCTAGAAATCAGAGAAATGTAAATTAAAACTACCCTAAGATTTCATCTCATGCCAGTCAGAATGGCAATTATCAAGAATGCAAACAACAATAAGTGTTGGCGAGGTTGTGGGGAAAAAGGCACGTTCATACATTGCTGGTGGAACTGCAAATTGGTACAACCAATCTGGAAAGCAGTATGAAGATTCCTTAGAAAACTTGGAATGGAACCAACATTTGAGCCTGCTATCCCACTCCTCGGTCTATACTCAGAAGACTTAAAAACAGCAAACCACAGTGCTGCAGCCACTTCAATGTTTATAGAAGCTCAATTCACAATAGCTAAACTGTGGAACCAACTTAGATGCCCTTCGAAAGATGACTGGATAAAGAAACTGTGGTATATATACACAATGGAATATTACTCAGCAACAAGAGAGAATAAAATTATGGCATTTGCAGGTAAATGGATGGAGTTGGAGAATATCATGTAAGTGAAGTAAGCCAATCTCAGAAAAACAAATGCCAAATGTACTCATTGATAAGTGGATGCTGATACATAATGTGGGCAAGGACATGGGAACAATGGTGGATCTCTGTTCACAGGGGTATAAGGGTGGAGGGGGCATGGGGACAGTAAAGGTGGTGGAATATGATGGTCATCATAGCCCTAACTTTATGTATGACTGCATATATGTTGTGATTCTATACAACTTACAACTAGAGAATTGATATGTTATCCTCTATCTATGTACAATGAATCAAATTTCACTCTGTTAACATGTAAGCCTAAATAGAATAAATAAATAACATATGAAACAAAAATGCCTTAAATACCACATGCCACATGGCTCCTATACCATACAGAACCACAGATGGGAGTTTTCAGAATACATATTAAGAAAAACTTATTTTTTGTAGAAACTAATGTTTTCTCTCTGTGGCCAAAGGGACAGACCCAGATGAGTGATGATAATTCCCTTTTGCTTTGACCCCTAGAAGCTCAAAGTCAAATGTTTAATTTAACTTTACCACAATATAGCACCTTTATGTATCTGTATTGTGATCTTACATATTGCTCTTCTGGTTTGTCTTTTTGTTGGTTGTGATTTTTTTATTTACTGTTTTATGTTTTCCAGAAGAAAGGAAGAAAGGAAGGGGAGAGAAAAGAGGGGAAAGGAGTGGAGAATAAGGAAAGAGGGAGGAAGGGAAGGAGGAAGGATAGAAATAAAGCATTTGTTGAAATAGGGTTATACTTTTTAAGGAATCAATAATGAACAAAATATTCCTTTCCTCTGCTTGATGACATTGGAGAATAAACAGATTTTCTCATTTTTATGGGCGCCAAATTCTTCCTAAAGAAATAAAATGACTCTTTAATACAAACCATGCAACTTGTTCTAGCCAAATAGCAACAGCAGGTTTCACCTGCCCAAAAGAAAAAAATAAATAAAAGCTAGGTGACCAGGAGAGGGATACTGGCCAAACAAGCAGAATATCTGCTTCATGCTAAGCAAATAGAGCTGTGAAACTCCATGGTGCGTGTTTGAGGGACAAGTCACTGAACTGGATTAACCTTTAACTCCTTGCAGACCTCAACCACCAGTTCTCACATATGTCACAGGAAGTGACATAACAAGGGACAGGACTATCATGTGGACCTCCCTGGAATTGCCTGTCCCTACCACTAAGAAGGGATGTGGATGACTTCAAGCATCTCTGCTCCCAGCCTGCCATGCAGTTGTCCCTCTGGAGTAATCTTTCTCTGTGACACTGTTTCTACTTCAAGTGAAAGCAACAGAATTTTGGTAGAGCATAATAAAGCATAGATTTAGAAACAAATTGGAGTAAATGAAACATTAGTAGGCTCCTGAGAGACATAAACAGTATGGTTTCTGGTTTCTTTTTGCTTTTTTTTTTTTTTTAATGGATCCACATTTGAGATGGGTATGAAAATCCCCCACAGACTTCGAAAAACACCCCGTTGCATGTAAGATTTCATGGGAACATTCCCACAGTTGTTAGGGCTCTATCCAACTTATGAACTAGTCAGATAAATTAAATTTAAAGAAAGAAAGAAGAGCCACAGTCTCTGGGTACAGTTGATTGCTACCATTTTGCAAAAGCAGCCACAGCTGCAGGATGCAAAAGCCAAAAAGAGAGTTAGACCAGCAGCGATGCTATTCCCATGGGTGTGCATGTTCTTGTTCCTTCAGCTGGTGTGTTATCTCCCTCAGACAGGAACATAAATAAATGTTGCCTCAGACAGGAACTGCAGCATCAAATATAAAAGCTGTGTATTTGAAATTAATTGTTTTTTGGCACAATTCCGGAAAAAATGACATGCTTTCAGTTGAAGCACTTCTATGTAAAGCCAATTAAACAAGAGAAGCAATAACTGGGCTGAGGTCAACAAAGGATGTTGGTTATTGTTCAGCCATGAGACGGGCTGTTCTGGTCACCATCTGTGGAAGTAAGTTAGGATGCCGTTTTCAATAAAGGTTGGCAGGACCCACTGGAGCAAGATAACAAATGGAGAGAAAATAGGCCTTCAGAAGAAAGCCTTCCTTTTCTCCTAGTTCTGTCCACTTTATTCATCAGAGTCACCTACATTTTGCCAAATCCTATTCCTGGGGAAGAACTGGCCATTTGACATGGACCTTGGCATGTACCTCTCACCTGGATATGACAGGGTCTTTGGGCTGATGTCTTTGAGGGATAGCTACCACCAAGCCACACTGGATTTTAACAGCTTAATTGATGTATAATTTACATGTCAAGAATTTGTTCATTTTAATGGCAATTCAATATTTATATCATCACTACATTCCAGTTTCAGAATATTTTCATCACCCAGAAGATACCATCCTCATTTGCAATGAGTCGATACCTATTCCCACCCAAGCAACCAGTAATGTGCTTTCTGCCATCTATATATTTACATGAAATATGAACATTTCACATCAGTGGAATAGCACTAGAAAAGAAGGAAATTACCAAATACCTACTATATCAGGTAAAGAAAAATTAAGCTCATGTAGAAATTCTGCCCTCCTATTTCCTATGACTATAGTGGATACTATTTTTATTTAAACCTTTGATCCCTTTGAAATTTATCCAGAGAAAAGTTCTAACCTTATCTTTTTCCAGATATGACCCAACTTTCAATTTTACTTATTAAGTAGCCATGTTTTTCTTTACTGGTTTGAGATGCTACCTTTATTGACTACGATATTCATAAAAGATTCTGCTTTTAGTTTCTGATTTTATTCTTTTCTGTTTCTAATACTTTATATGCCATTCATCTCTTCATGTGCCATTACTACACCTTTAAAATTATGTCCATGTTTTCTCCATGGCTTTTGCTCTTCTTTTAAAAACTTTACTGGATCAAAGAGCATTCTGCTGTCATGTATAACTAATTAGAACAAATAGATAAAAAATAAAAATAAAAAAAAGATTATAAGACATAGCTTTAAAAAAAAAAGTTTTCCTGGCATGTCAAAATACACTCTACTATCCTGTATATCTAAAAAGACAAAAAAAAAAAACACTTTTCCTCACTATTATTCCCCAATGAACTTTATCTTTGCTTGGAAAATATTTGTGATTCCAATTCAAAATGCAGAAAACATTAAAACTATGAAATATTTGTCTACATTAAAGCAATTTTTTCCTGAAGTACAAACTAAAACAAACAAAAATCAATAAACAGAGTCAAAGAAATAACAATTGGGAAAAGTATTTATAATTCATATCACAGATAACAGTCTCATGTCACTAACTTATAAAGGGCTCCTTGAAATACAGTGAATAATAAGTCAAGGGAAAATAGACAAAGCTGGATAAATGTATGATAGAGAAGGACTGCTAATAACCCAGCTGTATGGCCTTGCCCTCTGTCTGGTTCCTTCTTATCTGGGTGGTGCCCTATTAGTAAGAATTGTCAACAAACTTATCATGCTTTGAGGGAACACTTTCTTTCCCTAAATTAAAGCTCTGGTTGGAAGGATGGTACTGCACAAAGGTAAGGGGGGTAGAATTCAATTTCTATACTCAAAGTACTCAGTAGTTGTTGAAGCCTACATACAAAGACTACAAGAGAAACAAAGATCATATAAAGTATGAGTAGTATCTCAAATGGGGAATTAGAAACGGGAAGTTATAGACTGGTTTTAGGAGCGTTATTAACCAAGACATTGGCAGAGACTGGTCAGAACTTGTAAACTAGGTGTCTCACTGGAACATATGAGTCCACGTATAGTTTCTGGGAAGCTGTTGTTCTATGGTTTAATCTCAAAACCTATGGTCTGAGGGAGATGGTAGTCTGACAACTTGAGTTTTGATAGTTCTGTTGCATGTCGTCATAAGAAGCTTTTTGTCTGTTTTTGAGTCACAGTACAAGATTTCAAACTGTAATTCCTGTTTTCATTTCCCATGGTCTACATAAGACTTCTTGTCCCCCATGACAAATCCATTAGGCATGAACTATAGTCTTCATTTTATAGATGAGGAAACGAATTCACCAGATTTTAAGTATTTTTGTCTAAAGTCCCACAGTTATTAAGGGCAAAACTGAGTTTCAAAATCACATTTGTCTCTCTCCAAAGACTGGGCTTTGAATACCTACTCTGCATGTTCTGTAAGCAGGGATTCTTCACTCAGTGTACATAAAATATCCTCAGGAGGTTTCAAACCTACCTGCCTATTAAATGCTAAATTTTGGATATATTCGCATTTGGAAGAAGGGAGAGAATCTAGATATCCATCCAATTTTCAGCAGATAGCTGAAGCAACAAAATAAGGTTGAAAATCATTGCCCTGGGGAAATTGTCCTCTTGAACTCAGGACAGCTCAGCCCCACCTAAGGGTGGGGAGAGAACAAGACATCTGCTCATTTAAAAAAAAAAAAAATGGGCAGAGTGAGCTCATTCAGAGCTAAGGGTTGACACTCTCATTTTAAAGAAGTAAAAGAAAGCAGTGACCTTGGACTGAGAACCAACAGAAAAAAGAATCCATGGGTTCTCCTTCCCCAGTGAAATAGCCTTGGGAAAGATGTGCAATCATCTGAAAGTCACCGAGTATCTCTGGCTCTCTAAATCAAATTCATTTATCCCAGACAGATCCAAAAGGGAAGTGATTTCCAAAGGGTAACTATATTCTCTATGAATTTCATGCAATTTTGAAATAAAAATTCCAATTTCTAGTTTGTTCCAAACAAAGTCTCATCTCAAAGTGTTGCCTTTTTAAAATGGAAAAAAAAATTATTTAATTCACAGCATAATAGGAAAGTTGGTTTTCTCAAGAACAAGAAAAAAAATGCTTTAACTCATTTGTTCATGTGACTGGTTTTTCAAGTGCAAATCATAAAGGAGATTGAAAATTAACAAAAGAAGAGATTGTAGTTCATTTAAAACAAAAAAAACAACAAAACACAGAAAACCTCCAATAATTTCCCCTCTTATGGCTTGTTGCACACTGTGTTTTCCAGAACAAAGTGAATAAAATTTCTAGAAAAGAAAGATTATATGCTAACAGCAATAGCGAAAAATCTCCCTGCAGACACAGGGATTTAGCATTTTATTTTGGAAAGAGGTCGGAGAAAGAACAGCCAAGCAGCTCAAGAAACACAGCCAAAATGAATTGTCTGTAGTTGGTGGAGCCTAAAAATTCCTTTAGTTCTAAAAGTTTTACTTCAGGTATTCTTTTTTTCTTATGCTCATCATCTTTGCATCTAACCTGCAGCTATCATGCACGTTTCAGAATAAATATCAATTTATAATAATGTATTGTTTTGTCAAATTAAAGAAGAGAGAATTTGAACTCTTTCTGTCCATCTGGACATAGAGAACAGCTGGATAAAATCAGAGATGTGACATAGTTCGTTTTCTAAGTAGCTTACCAGTCCAGCCAGAGCTGTTTCCCTGGAGTTCATGTTGGTTTCTATCATTTCACATTCTTTATTATTCTTCAGTCATATGGTTGGTACCTCTCCTTACTCTTGGAAGTTTTGTCTCTTGTGAAACAAATGTATGAGAACTCTCGAGAAGAGAATTCTAGGGCAGGGATTCTGTAATAGTCAGAGACTGAAATTAACCATAACCAGATGGCATGCATGCCTAGAGTCTAATTACTCATATTATAGAGAAAACATAAGAGCAATTTCGTGGTTGAAAAGATTGTCTCCATCATGCCTGTGGCAAAACCATTATGAAGCATAAAAAATAAACACAAAACAAATACAAATATGCTTTACATCTCTTGGAGATTGAGCCAGTGGTCAGTCACATCCCAACTGTACGCCACTGAGAAACATGGGCAGGGCTCTTCATTAGAGCACTCAAAGACAAAAGATGAGGTGAGAACTTCAGAAAGGTACAAATGGGTATCAAATGTGAGCGTACTAACACTTGTCATAGAAAACGTACTTACATTGGAGGTCTATGTTGTCTCAAAGTTTTATAATATACACTTAGCTCATTTATTTTACTGTGCTGTGTCTCTAATGTATGCAATCAAGATAAATTAGTGAATATGGATATAACAAATAGTCCTATCTAAAACCTGGATGTTCACCATCAAAATTATGACTCTGTTAGTTTGTAAATGCCAAGAGTTCAATATTTCAAAAGCATTTTGTCATGGTTGATATGATCTTCCAGGTTTGCATCTTCTCATACTTGATCTATGTTCCAGGCAGTAATATCATGTTCCATAAAATAGTTAATAATCTTAACTTCAGAGACCATGATCAATATAAATACAACCAGGCTTTATATTTCTGAGGAGAATTTTTAATCAGCCAATCTAAGACCAGCTTACCAGCTTCCACCAAATCTAGGAAAAAGTGAAAATGAAATCTCAGGACATTACCTAGGACTGAGATCAAACCAAAAACAGACCAGACCTAGCAAGGCCTAAACTTCAGCTTTGATTGGATCATGGTAACTGTCAATACCCTACCTGTCCGACAGAATACTATGGAATATTCTGTGTACAAAGATGACATCATCCGAACCTCTAAAATATTTTGTAAATCATTCCTGGCATTCAATAAAAATTAATAACCTTGGAAGGAACAGAAACAAATGACCAAAAACAGATAACAGAAATAGACACAGAAGTGAACCCAATATGAAAATAGTCAAACAAGGGCATTGAAAACTCTATAATTGAATGACTGAGACAATCAAGAAATAAATGCAAATTTTGCTTGGGAACTGGTATCTATTAAAAAGGATTAAAAAGAAATGTTAAAGCTGAGAATATATTTGCTGAAGTTAAATTAACTTTGAAGATGAGTTTAACAATAGAATAGAAAATGAATTGAAAGATAAATCAATAGATAATTTCGATTGAATACAAAGGTACATGAGATACAATGAAAACAATATTAAAATTTATTCTGGTAGATAATTATGGAAATAAGCAATCTGAAAAGACAAAGTAAATCATAAAACAATACACATATGACTCAGATAGAAAATTTTAAATAACTATGATATGTTATAGGCGCTAGTGGAAAAAGCCGTCTAAGCAGAAAGATGGAAAAACTCTAAGAGTCAAAACAAAATGCTAGAAATCAAAAGCACAGTAATAGAAATGAACAATGCCTTTGATGGGCTCATCAGTAGATTCAACACAGCAAAGGAAAGAATAAGTAAACTTGAAAACAAGTCAAGAAAGACTTCTTAAACTGAAATGTGAAAAGAAAAATAAATGAAAACAAAGCATAACAGAATATCCAAGAATTGTGGGACAAATTTTAAAAGCTATATATGTAATTGGAATGACAGAAGGTAAAGAAAAAAGCAGAAAAACTATTTGATGCAATAGTAACAGCAGTTTCCAAAATTAATGCCAGATATTAATTCATTTCTGTTGAAAGAAAAACAGAACAAAACAACCACCAATGCAAAATTCAAAGCTAATATCCTGGGAAATTATCCTTCAGAAGGGAAAGTAAAGTAAATAATTTATCAAACAAACAAAACCTGAGTAAATTTATTAAGAGCAGAACTGCCTTGAAGACTGGGATACTGGGGGTACATCAGATAAGGCTAAGGAATAGATTGGAGCTGAGCACCAGACAGGAGCCAGTAAAATACACAAGGTCAGAAAAGATCTGTAAGTACTGGAAAAATCTTGTTGTGAGGAATCCCAAAATCAAGAGGGGCAGCCCACTCTGGGCCAACACCCAGGCTATTCCACCCTATAAACTGGTACACAAAAGTCACAGTCTGCCAGCTGTGTTTAGGGAGCCCAAGCTGGAAACAGTTTAATATCTTCGTGAGACTGTGATGTGAACTCAAATCCATGAGTTCTGTGCTGAAACCAATACATGAATCAGGCAGATGCCAACATCGAGATTTAAAGTGAGCCTAGCAAATCAGGAGAATCTCTAGCACAGAGAATTTCTGGCATGCAGACCATTTTACCTGGGGGTAATACAGATCAGAGAGGCCAGAGAAAGCCCTCATCCCCCACCATTGAATCAGCAGCGCTCTGGACCAAACTGAATTGGGTGGAATGACTGAGCTCAGTGTTTGGAAACAGTCCTTGAGAAGCTAACAAAGGGCAGTATCCCTGAACAACAGAACCTGGGGACCTCTCACTCCCTCTTCCCATTTGTAGTACTCCGGGGAGAGCAGTGGTGTATAGTCCTAGAAGGGTGTTGATTCATAATGTTTGAAAACTCCCCATATAATAAAACACCTAGGGCGATACCAGACCAAATCCCCACCAATGGGAGCTTCATTTGCAGCAACTCATCTCACAGAACCCAAATACAACAATATCCAGGAAGTCAAGATGCTGAGAAGAGAAGCTGCAAAACAGAAAGGCAATTTGGCACATACAACAGGCAAAAACTTTCATTGACTATTCTGTTATTTTATTTTTGGTTTTGTTCTTTTTTTATTTGTTTTTAAATGTATACTGATTAATACATGAGAGATATTTATACATTTGTACACATACATATTTGTTTCTACTTTTGCAGTTTTAGCATTTCTTGAAGGTAGTTATTGTTTTGTATTCTGGGTTTTGTTGTTGTTGTAATTAGTGATATATGGCAGCAGAATGCACTTTGACTCATTATAGACAAATGGAGCACAACTTTTCATTTATCTGGTTGTACACAACATAGTCACACCATTGTGCAATCATACACATACATAGGGTAATAATGTCGGTCTCATTCCATCATCCTTGCCACTCCCATACCCCCTCCCTTCCCCTCACTCCCTTCTGCCCAATCCAAAGTTTCTCCATTCTTCCCTTGCCCACCCCATTATAGATCAGAATCCACTTATCAGAGAAAATATTTGGCCTTTGGTTTTTTTGGGGATTGGCTTAATTCACTTAGCATGATATTCCCCAACTCCATCATTTACCTGCACGTTCCATAATTTCATTCTTCTTTAAGGCTGAGTAATATTACACACACACACACACACATATGTATATATATCCCACAGATTCTTTATCCATTCATCTATTGAAGGACATCTAGGTTGGTTCCATAGTTTGACTATTGTGAATTGTCATGCTCTGTTTTTTTGAGGGTTAGGTTTTTGATTAGTGTATTTTGGATTGATTTTCTATTGACTCTTTCACAACTGTTTTCCTTTATTTCTATTTCTTTTTTCTTGTCAATAGCTAAACTCTGTTGTACTCACTCTCTCTTCCTCTCTCTCTCCCTTTCTTTTTTTTTGTTCTCCTCCTTATAAACACATCCTACATCACCTCTGCATTTTCCTTATTCACCTCTTGAACCTACAAATCCTTTTCTATCACCCCATGCCTTCTTATTTTCCTCTTAAAGAACTCTGTCTGGGTGCATACATATTCATATGTATTTATTTTTTCTCATTTATACCATTTTATTTGAAGACAGTTATTTTTCATGGATCAGTATTTTGAGGACTAAGTGTTTGATTAATAAAAATCAGTTTTGTTTGTGTAAACTTTTATTTCCTTTTTGTATTTTTTTATTTTTTACTTTCTAAAATTTTTCAAAAATGTTCTACTTTTATTTTTATTTCATATATTTTTTCTCTTTTATCAGTTTCTCTCAACTCTTTTTCTCCTGTTAATAGCCAATCTGTATGGTTCTCTCCTTCACATTTTCTTTAATTTTTTACTTCTATTTTTTATCCTCCTTCCTCATAATTATCACATCCTATATCACTTCAGTTCTATCCTTAGTCACCACATGAAAATGAAAACCCTTATGTAAATTTACTGTTTTTGCCATGGGTAATAACAGATCATATCATTTCTGATTATTGTGACAATCAACATTGTAGATTTCATTACATTTTGTTTTAATGCTGTAAATTGTTTGCATTGCTTGTTGTTGTTATCTGTCTCCCCCTAAACTGTGAGTTACTATAAACCTTCAGGGAGACTATAAGTCCATAAGGTAGAAACTCTACTGCCTCAAAACCAACTGTGAGATGAAACAACATGAAAAAACAAGGGAACAAATCACCTCAAACAAACCAAAATATGTCAAAAACATAATCCATCAATACCATAGTGGAAGAAGTGTCAGAAAAGGAGTTTATAATGTTCATAGTTAATCTGTGAGGTAAAAGATGATGTAAGGGAGAAAATACAGGAAGCAAAAAGTAACTTCAAAAAAGAGAGAGAGATTCAAGGGGGGGGCAGAAATCCTTACAATGAAGGAATCAATAAACCAAATGAAAAATTCATTGGAAAGCATCACCAGCAGACTAAACCACTTGGAAGACAGAGTCTCAGATAATGAAGACAAACTATATAATTTTGGAAATAAAGTTGATCTTGGAGAAATTATGGTAAGAGAACATGAACAGAACTTCCAAGAAACATGGGATAATATTAAAAAACAAAACTTACAATTTATCAGGATAGACAAAGGTTCAGAGATGCAAACCAAAGGAATGCATAATTTCTTCAATAAAATAAAGTCTGAAAAATTCCCAAACTTTAAGAATGAAATGTAAAATCAAATACAGGAAGCATACAGTTACCCAAATATACAAAATTACAAAAGACCCACATCAAGGCACATTATTATGAAAATGCCTAACATATAGAATAAGAATAGAATCCTAAAGGGTACCAGAGAAAAACAACAAGGCACATTTAAAGGGAAACTAATTCAGATCTCAGGTGATTTTTCAATCCAGATCCTTAAAGACAGGAGGTCTTGGAATAATATATATCAAGCTCTGAAAAAAAATGAATTCCAGTCAAGAGTACTATACTCTGCAAAACTAAGCTTCAGATTTGATGATGAAATAACAATCTTCAATGATAAACAAAAGCTAAAAGAAGTCACAACTAAAAGCCTGTGCTACAAAACATTCTAAAAAATATTTCATGAAAAAAATGAAAAATAAAAATAAAAATAAAATCCAGCAAAGAAAGGAACTACACTAGAAGAATAGTCAATCAAAAAAGAAGCTAATTCAAATTAAAAACTAGAAATAATTCAAAATGACAGAATAAAAATCATTTCTCAATAATATTGAATGTAAATGGCCTAAACTCATCAATCAAAATACATAGACTGTTAGACTGGATTAAAAAACAAGGCCCAACAATATGCTGTTTCCAAGAGACTCACCTCATAGGCAAAGACATCCACAGACTGAAGGTAAAGGGATGGGAAAAAATTTACCATTTACATGGATCTCATAACCAAGCAGGAGTTTCTATCCTCATATCTGATAAAGTGAACTTCAAGTCAAAATTAATCAGAAGGTACAGAGAAGGCCATTCTATTTACTGCTTAAGGGAACTATACATAAACAAGACATAACAATGGAGCATCTACATACATTAGACAAACCCATCGCAATCCCAAGAATCAAATAGATCACAATACAATAAAACTGGGTGACTTGAACATGCCTCTTTCACCAGTCAATAAATCTTCAAAACATAAACTAAATAAAGAAGCTATAGAACTAAAAAATACAATTGATAATTTAGACTTAACAGATAGATGTAGAAATTTCATCCATCAACAACTAAGTACACTTTCTTCTCAGCAGCATATGGATCATTCCTAAAATAGATCATCTCTTAGGCCACAAAGCAACTCTTAGAAAATACAAAAACATAGAGATAATACCTTGCATTTTATTAGATCATAATGGAATGAAATTAGAAATTAATGATAAAATGAAAAATAAAACCTACTCTAACACCTGTAGACTAAATAATACACTATTGAATGACAAATGGACAGCTGAAGAAATCAAGAATTAAATTAAAAAAATACTTAGAGGCAAATGAGAATAGCAACACAACATATCAAAATCTCTGGGACTCTATGAAGGCATTTCTAAGAGGAATGTTCATTGCATTGACCTCATTCGTTAAAATAGAATGTCACCAAATCAATAACCTAACTTTATATCTCAAGGCCCTAGAAAAAGAATAAATCAACACCAAAATCAGTAGAATACAGGAAATAACTAAAACCAGAGTCAAAATTAATAAAATTTAAATTAAAAAATTGATGAAACAAAAAGTTGGTTCTTTGAAAAAATAAATAACATTGATAAACCCTTAGGCAAGCTAATGAAAAAAAGAAAAAGAAAACTCATATTAGTAAAATTTTTGATGAGAAAGAAACTATTACCTCAGACCACTGAAATAAAAACAATAATCAGAAGTGACTTTGAAAATCTATACTCCAATAAAATAGAAAATCTTGAAAATATCAACAAATTTCTAGAGACATATGACCTACCTAAATTGAATCAAGGACACAGAAAATTTAAACAGATCAATTTCAAGCAATGAAATTGAAAATATTATCAGAAACCTGCCAACAAGAAAAGCCCAGGACCAGATGGATTGTCAACTGAGTTCTACCAGACCTTCAAAGAAGAACTTCTACCAATACTTCTCAAACTATTCTATGAAATAAAAAAGGAACACTCATTCTGTGCTGCTATTATCACTCTGATACCAAACCAGATGAAGACAAATGAAAGAAAGAAAACTTCAGACTAATATCCCTGGTGAACAGAGATGCAAAAATTCTCATAAAAGAAAAAATACTGGAAAATGTATAAAAATATTTAAAAGATAGTGCAGCATAATCTAGTGGAGTTCATCCCAGGGATGCAAGTTTGGTTCAAAATATGGAAATCAATAAATGTAATTTGCCACATCATTAGACTTAAAGACAAGAATCACACAATTAACTCAGTAGATGCAGGAAAAACATTTGACAAAATTAAGTATCTATTCATGCTCAAAACACTAGAAAAACTAGGAATAGTAGGAATGTACCTCAACATTCTAAAGGTTATATACAGTAAACCCAAAGCCCACATCATTCTAAATGAAAAAAAATTGAAAGCATCACCTCCAAAAACTGAAACAAGATAGGGTTGCCCTCTTTCACCACTTCTATTCAAAAAAGTCCTTGAAACCCAAATCAGAGCATTTATACAAAAGAAATAAAGGGATGAAAATAGGAAAAGAAGAGCTCAAAATATCCTTATTTGCCAACAACATGATTTTATGTTAAGAAGAAACAAAAAAACTTAATCAGAAAGCTTCTAGAACTCATAAACAAATTCATCAAAATAGCAGGGTATAAAATCAACACCCATAAATCAATTGCATTCCTATATACCAATGATGTATCAGCTGAAAGAGAAATCAAAAAAAACCACCCCATTCACAATACCCTCAAAAAAAGAGAACACTTCAGAATCAATCTAAGAACAGAGGCAAAATACCTCTACAATGAAAACTATAGAACACTAAAGAAATAAATTGAAGAAGACCTCAGGAAATAAAAGATCTCCCATGGAGATCTTCTTGGATAGGCAGAATTAATATTGTCAAAATGGCCACACCACCAAAAGTGCTATATAGATTTAATACAATTCCTAGTAAAATTCCAATGATGTTCTTCCTTAAAATAGAAAAAGCAGTCATGAAATTCATTTGGAAAAAATAAGAGGCCCAGAATAGCCAAAGCAATCCTTAGCAAGAAAAGTGATACAGGAGGCATCACAATACTAGACCTTAAATTATACTACAGAGTACCAAAACCAGCATGGTACTGGCACAAAAACAGACATGAAGACCAGTGGAACAGAACACAAGACATAGAGACATACCCACATAAATACACTTATGTCATACTAGACAAAGATGCCATAAACTTACATTGGAGAAAAGATAGCTTCTTCCATAAATGGTACTGGGAAAACTGGAAATCCATATGTAGTAGAATAAAACTGAAACACTATCTCTCTTCCTGCACAGAACTGAACTCAAAGCAGATCAAGGACCTAGGCATTAGACCAGAGACCCTGTGCTAACCAGAAGAAAAAGTAGGACCAACCCTCCATTATGTTGGCTTAGGAACCAACTTTATCAATAAGACTATAAAGTACAAGAAGTAAAATCAAAAATCAATACATGAGATGGTATCAAACTAAAAATCTTCTTCATTGCAAAGGAAACGACCAAGAATGTGAAGAGAGAGCCTACAGAATGGGAGGAAATCTTAACCACCTGCCCCTCAGAGTATTAATCTCCAGAATATGCAAAGAACTCAAAAAACTTAACACCAAAAAAACACATATAACCCAATCAGTAAATGGGCAAAGGAACTGAACAGGAACTTTACAGAAGCAATATGCATGGTCAAAAAATGTAATGGAAAATGTTCAGCATCTCTAGCAATTAGAGAAATGCAAATTAAAACTACACTAAGATTCCATCTCACTCCAGTCAGAATGGCAATTATCAAGAATACAAGTACCAATAAATATTTTAAAAGATGTGGAAAGAAAGATACTCACATATATTGCTAGAGGGACTGCAAAATGGTGCAACCACTATGGAAAGCAGTATGGAGATTCCTCAGAAAACTTGGAATGAAACCACCATTTGACCCAGTTATCTCACTCCTCGGTCTATACCAAAAGGACCTAACCTTAGCATACTATAGCAATGCACACTACAATGCAGTATTTATAGTAGCTGAACTCACAATAGCTAAGTTATAGAACCAAACGAGGTGCCTTTTGATAGATGAATGGATAAAGAAAATGTGGTATATATATATATACACACAGTGGCATATTACTCAGCCATAAAAATGAATGACTTTATGACTTCTGCCAGTAAATGGATAGATCTGGAGATTATCATGCTAATTAAAATAAGCTAATGGCCCCCAAACCAAAGGCTAAATATTTTCACTGATATGTTGAAGCTAACCCACAACAAGCAGGGGGTGGAGGTTGAGGGGAAGAATAGAAATTTGGTGGATTAGACAAAGAAAAATGAAGGGAAGGGAAAAGGTATGGGAAAAGGAAACAGTGGAATGACTCAGACATAACTTCCCTATCCTTGTATTGGAATACGTGACCAGGGTAACTTCACATCATATACAACCACAAGAATAGGATCCTAATTAGAATAAGTTATACTCCATATATGTATAATATGCCAAAATACATTCTACTCTCACATATATCCAAAAAGAACAAATAAAATAAAATTTTAAAAAACACAATTTTTTAAAAAAGACTCCAAATAAGTTAAAAGCATGGAAAAATATGTCACACTAATACTAATCAGAAGAAAGTTGGGTGCTCCTTTCTTTTTCCAGTTGAAAAAAATTTTGAATCCAGGGGCTTGACCACTAAGCCACATTGCCAACCCTTTTTACTTTTTACTTTGAGATGGAGTCTTGCTAAGTTGCCCAGGCTGGCCTCAAACTTTGGATCCTCCTGCCTGCACCTTCTATGTTGCCAGCATTACAGGCTTGTGCCATCAGACCTGGCTGTGGATTCTTAATTTTACATGAAACAAACTTTATAACAAGCAAAATTACAGGAATATGTAGGAACATTACCTAATAATAAAGTTCAGGTCTTTAAGAAGACACACTCTCCTAAATATTTTAGCACCTAACAAAAGAATGTCAAAATATACAAGGTAAAAACTGATAAAACAGAAAGAATAGACAAATCCACTAAATTTTTAGTAATGGATAGAGTGAGCAGGTAGAAAATCAGTACAAGCATGCATGATTTGAACAGTATCAATCAACCAAAACTAATAGGCACTTAGATGCCCTCCATCTAATAACAGCAGAACATACATTTTTCTCAGTCCTCACAAAGACATTCCCAATATAGACTACATTTCAGTCTACAAACACAACAAATTTTTTAAAAAATAGAAATCATATGAAGAACTTGCTTGGAGCACAATAGAAATCAGTAACAGAAAGCTGGAAAGTCCCCAATTATTCAAATTAAGTAACATTTAAAATAGCATATGTACCAAAGGGGAATTTAAAAATATTTTTAATTAAATGAAAATGAGAAGAAAGCTCATCAAAAGTTGAGGACCGCAGTGAAAGGTGTACTTATTGCTATTTATAGTATCCAATGCACATACTTGGAAAGAAGACAAAAATCAATAACCTCAGCTTCTACCTTAGAGAAAGAAGAACACATTATGCCTAAAGCAAACAGGAAATAAAAAGGAAATGATAAAAAACTATAACAGAAATCAATAAAGCTGTGAGCAGGAAAATAATAGACACAGTGGTTCTTTAAAAACATCAGTAAAATTGAAAAAATCTCTTGCAAAGTTAATCACAAAAAATGAAAGAAGTCACAAATGAGCAAGACCAGAAGTGAAAGAGAGGCCATCACTGCTTATTCCTGGAATAGTTAAAAAATGAGAAAGCAATACCAGTAATAAGTAGATGCCCACATATTTGATAAAGTAGATGAAGTGGGTCAACCCTCAGAGAGACACAGACTACCAAATCAAGAGAGGATAAAGATATAAACTGGTCCTACATCTATTAACAAAATTGAATCAACAATTAAAAATATTTCTAAAGTCAAGTCACCTGGCCCAATTTGTTTTACTGGTGAATTCTAGTTCAAGGAGGAAATAACAATTCTCCACAATCTCTTCCAGAAAACAAAAGCAGAGTTGGGTTTCTATAACTTACAAGAAAGAGGCTTCCTCAAGCAAATCTATTTAATTTGTAGAAGAGTAGTCACATAAGCAGACATGGACAAGTTCAAGTTTACAGGAACTCATTCAGATTCAAGTTGAATGTAGCAAACTTCTCTTTACTTTGAGAGATGAAAAGAATGGCTTCTTTTCTATGAGGTCTTTGCACGGATTCATAGATAGGCCACGTGTCTTCTATCTTTCATTTTCAGCTGACCGCAGCAAAAGGAACCTGAGAAAGATAAGTAGTGTACCAGAATAGAAAGTCAGGCTCTCACTTTAATGTGTCACATACCAAGGTGGGATAAGGCACCTTCTGCAAAAGGAAGCAAGAGGAGGGGGAGGGAGAAATCTGAAGAATTCAAAATAATAATAATAATAATAATAATAATAATAATAATAAAAGGTAATCTATCAGGAAACTATGGAATTCCCTTACTTTAAGATAAAGATTTATATTGAATCTGAAAGAATATTTTTCTAAAATTTCAGAATCAATTATTTCATAAAATAATTGATTACTGATGGTTTGGTATTAGTAAGAAGACCTAATAGTTCAGTTGTTTCTTCTTATTATTACTTTAGAAGCATTATATATAAATGTGGTATTATTTAATGTCTCTGTGTTGAAGATTTAACAAAATCATATAGTTGATTTTTTAAAATGCTCCTGCTTACAATAAGAAAAATGAATACTTGGAATTGAATAAGGACATCTGATAAGTTCTGGTTGTGAAGTTTAACATAAAATTCTGACCTTATGAAAGAACTTCAATTATACGTTGGCAGCAGACCATAATCGTGAGCAAAATACCCAGAAGGAAACTCATAGCTTTTAAAGAGAGATAGTCACATAAAAGATTTTAAAATGTTGACGGTACTTATGACATTCCCAGATCCATTAACTTAGAGTTCAGTAAAGTTTGGAATTTGGGGAAGTGTGTCAAATCTCTTAAACAGTTTTTTTTTTTTTTTTTTAAGATTTTTTCATACAACAGGATGTAGGAGTATTGTACCAGGTATTATTAAGAAAATTCCAGACTTGTGGCTTAATATTTTCCCCCTTCAAATGCAAGACAGTGAGCATAAATAACAAAATGCCATGGATATTACATATTATAATTATTTGGAGATATTTTTAACTATGCTGTTGCTGCTTATCTGTATTCCATGAAGAAAGAAAGAGAGAGGAGAGAGGAAGGAGAGAAATAATATGGGAACAGAGGAAAGTACACAGTACACCCTTATTTATTTCTGAAAAATCCCAACTGTTACCATTATTAAGAAGAAACAACAGGGTGGGAAGATGTCAAAATTTTCAGTAACCCAGGGAGTACAGGGGCAAGCCAGACAAGAATCACACAGATCCAGAGAAACCAGGTGGTATTAGAGGCCCAGGAGAGACTTGGGCAGGGCAGCAGACAGGCCAGATGACAGGTCAAGGGAACCTGGACATGTAGCAACACCTTTTCAGAGAACAAGCTCCTTATTTTTCTCCTCCCCCTAAAGATCTGATAACTCTGACTGTCCTGAGTGTGACCAGTCTTTGGATTAAAATGAGTTGCATGTTGTAACAAAGGCAGCGTGCATGGTGAGCTTCTGGAAACACCCAGACCCACCTGAGTGGAAGATGAATGTCAATGCTGCCCTTATGAGGCCCACAGGCAACCTGAAGTCATCAGAGAGAGGTGTGCAGGTTTGAGAAGGGGCTTAAAGTTCTGACATACAAAGCCTACTTACACTAACTGAAGATCAGTTATGGCAAAAATACATCCCAGGATTTTAAAAATCTGTGGTAGGAAAGAGTTAGATTCCTCATAATAACCCCAAATGGCAGGACCAGTGTTCATGAAGGGCCCGGAGGCAGGTCTGGCTTTAAGGTAAGTATGGCTCTTCTAACAGGGAAGGATAGGACAGCACAGATAACCAGGAGGTTAAGATGGACACTCAGCAGAAATGATGGTGAAGAAATGAAGCAAGGATAAGATCCAAAGATGTGTAGATCCAAGACATCTCTCACCCCTCCTGCGATTCCACAGCTACACGTCTGAGGTAGAACATCACAGTGAAGAAAATTGACCTGTTCAAATCCCATGCCCACTACTCAGCCTGGGACGTGGGGGCATCCATTTGACTTTGTCTCCATTTTTTCGTTTGTTTAATGGAACTAATGATAGCATCTATCCTACAGGGTTGTGAGCTTCTTTAAATGAGATGATAAATGCCACATGTTTGCTCAAGACATGTGGGCATCACAGTCAAGACCCAATGATGATGTAGTTACCATTACTTAGATATTAATTATGAGAATGTGAATCAATCCATTCATCCGCATCGTGCAGATACAGGCAATGGTGAGATTCAGAGATGTCCCATGAGGTTCCCCTTTTGTTGACACAGCACTGTTGGGGACAGAAACCCAGTAAACACTACTTGATATGTGCTCTAAAAGCAGGGAAAACGAATGTCAGTAACCAATTTTAGGCAGCAATTACTGGACCCATACCCATAAACAAAATAGTAACTATTGGCAGGAAGAGCTAAAATAGAAAACTGTCATTTAAAACAAGTATATGGAAGTATGATCTCAGAAGTAAATTTGTCATCAGTGACACTCTTACAAAGACAAGTCACACATCAGTTGCACAGATAAGGAAAGGCAGAGGGTGGCAGAGAAAACCAGCTGATTGGGACTTGCACAAATGTATTTCAGACTCAAGTCTGCTACTGAGTATGAATATTTCTCAAGGAGATTGCAAGGATAACCAAGCCTATCTCAGTTAATCCCTTGGAGTCATTGCTCCATCTATTATAACATAAAACGCTACCACTACATGACCTCTCCTGATGTCTTCTGACTCTGAGTCCATAAAACCATAAACCACAACAAATCATACTTAAGTTTCCAATTTTGCAGGAATCTAACTTTTGTGAAGAACACCCATAAAATCCCAGCAAGAGAAGAATGTTTCTTTCTGTCTCTAGTATAAATAGTTGGCATCATCCCAGAAACATTATGAGTAAAGATTCGTGTGAAATTAAGTCATGCTAGTATGGGAAGAGAAATTATATAAGTGTCCCAAGAGGAGAAAAAAGGGGGAGTCAGCAGCTTCTGAATGCTGAGTAAGGAGCCTTAAATAAGTCCCCTGAAACCTTGTCAATTGCCTATAATTAGAAATAGAATAAATTTTTGTTTTAATTATATTTTCCCTTCCCAAATGCATAATCAATACTATAATTTTAGCTAGATGAAGAGTCAAAACCTGATTCAAATTTAAACCTTATAAATAAAAATGCCAGGAAGAGAATGATTTTATTTTTAAAAAACACTAATATAGTATGACTTCATTTTTGGCTTTTGTTACCTTTTTGGATACTTCGAGCTCTAACTGTTGAAGGGAGCATGCTGTGTCAGAACTTTCTTGACCCCCTAGTAACTGGGATCACACCAGTGATAAGGCTAGCAGACCCCAAAATGAGACTCAGCAAAGCTGTAAGCTGATTAAAGATTTAATTCTTCTAGAAATATTAGGTGCTACATCTTTGGCATGAATTAGAAATGCCTTTACCATTTGGGCTCTGGTTGGATCTGCCCTTGGAGTGATGTACCTCATATTTGAGTCCTTGTTTTAACATTTACCAGCTCTGTGTTAATGCAAAAGACAGTTAACCTCTCTTCACCTAGAATAATCAAACTGCAATCTCAGAACAATGTTCCATACTCCACAAAGTTATTGTAAATATTAAGTATTTATGCCAAAATGCTTGGATAACTACAACTCAGTGTACAAAATTAAAATGCTATTATTTTGCATAAATTAATTTGAAATGCTGTGCTTCCTTGGATATGCAAAGAAGCCCAATGCCCAGCATTCTTTTGGAATGTCAGTTCAGAGGTTTATTTTATTGATTCCAGAGATGGCTGCATACATTTTATTTTATCTTTCTGGAAGTTAGTTCTGTTGACTGCATGAGTTTTAACTCCAGCTATATGATATTGAGAAGATCATTTCAGTGTCTTCATTTATTCAAACACAAATATGGGAGTTGTACCAGGTAATCTTTAAGGCTCTTTTCCAACATTGATTCATGGATTCCTATAATCCCATGAGTCACATTGATCATGAAATATCATTTCTCCATGGCCTTTTTCTTTTTTCATCTCTGCCCTGAGAGTACCCCAAGTTTGAAACTTCTGCAAGCCCAAAGGAAGAGAAGCAGAGAACCAAGAGAAGCAGCCCCCACAGATGAGAGAATTTGCTACTTTCAAGAAGTTTGTTTCCTGTTGGCACCCTCAAGTGACTAAGCTAGCTCTCTCCATTTATCATGTAAGGGAGTCAAAAATCTTCCTTACACGGCAAATAAATAGTACTGGGCTGACAGGATTCTTTGAAAGGGGACATCTGTTTAAAAGGAAGGAAGAAATGCACCAAGGTATGGTAATAGAAATAAAATGTACACCAATGTACAGATCACAAGAAACAAATGAGAACTATAGAAGAATGGAGTTATTTGCAAAATTTCAACCACGATTGGGGCAAGGATGCCCAGACCACAATGGTATTTTGCTCAAGTAGCCATAGGTCTTCCTAGTGGCTTGGACATTGTTACCTTCACCTGCTGATATTATTATGAAAAAATGGAATAACATGAAAACAGAAGAACCTGCTTTGAAGAACAGAGCCATTTGTCCTATGGCTGGTCTTCCTCCAGGGAGTATCAAAATTATGACGCTCAAGGGACAAGATCATATGAAAAGAATCTGTCTTGTATAAAATTAATAAGTTGAGATTGCACATAGCCAAGAGCAGAACTGCTCCTTCTTCTTCAGGTTCCATGACTGCAGGTGTAGGATGAATCCTTTCGTATAGTAATAAAGATCAGCACGCACCTTGCTTGCAGTTACTGGTGACCTCTCAGTGCCTGGAGGGATGCCAAGTTGAAAAAGTGAAAAGCCCAATCTCCTGGTGACCCAGTGTGTTGCCTGGATAAGAACCACTGAAGTGGCCAAAGCTAAATGTTCCCTGCCTTGGCTGTTCCCTCAAGACTATAGTCGCTAACCATGCTGAAATGGAACTTTATCCATCTAAACTTGAACTCAGCCCAATTCTGCTGAAGTAAAATCAAAACTCAATTAAAAACCTCCCTACTTAACAATTAAAGCTAATTTAGTCCTTTTCCAAGTTAAAGCAACCTCATTTCATTCTTAGTGGTTAGTTCTGATTACTGAGGCAAATCAAGTAGAGAACATGGCTTATTTCAGAACCACTCAGTCTCTTCTTCTTGGTCTGGTCACTTGATACAAAATATGTATTTTCTTACAGGGTTCAGTCATCTTTGCTTCCTCATTAAACTCTGCCTTGGCTCTTGTTAGTGATGGCCATTTTTTTTTAACCCATCTCCAGCCTAGAGAATTTACATTCATAAATTAAAAAATAAATTTCAGCTAAACTCAATGGGGCACACCTGTAATCCCAGTGACTCCAGAGGCTGGGGCAGGAGGATTGCAAGTTCAAAGCCAGCCTCAGCAACTTAGCCAGGTCCCAAGCAACTTAGCAGGAGCCTGTCTCAAAATAAATAATAAAAACAATCTGGGGATATGGCTAAGTGGTTAGGTATCCCTAGGTTCAAATCCCTGGTACCAAAAATAAATAAATAAATAAATAAATAAATAAATAAATAAATAAATAAAAATCTAAAATTTTTAAAAAATTGCTTATACTTCAAATATTATTAATATTATGAGCCACAATACCTATCAAATCCATTTTAGAATACAGCCTTATTTCTTCATGAATATCCAAAGATGAAAAAGTGAAAAGTAGAACATCAGGAAGCTGAAGTGCTTAGGGGCTTCTTTCTGCCATTTCTATATGCACCCTAATTTTTACAACACGATCCCATTAATTATCATTTTAAAGTGGGGTTCAAATTTTTTTGTATAAGTGAATAACACTAGACATGCCTATTCATAGATGTGCAGGTATTTTTATAGGATATATTATTAGAAGCGGAATTCCTGAATCAAAGAGCAAGTACCCCTGAATTTCTAATAGATAAGTCTTCTTTCTGTCCAAATAGTTTGTACTATTTCAGATTCCCATCATGGTGCCATTTTCCAAACTCTTGCCAGCACTGACACATTGTTTTTAAAATATTTGCCAATATAATAAGGAGTTAGCTTGGCAATCCTACTTTAAGTTTTATTTCTTTGCTTATTAGCAAGGTTGGAAGTGTTGTTGCAGCTATTTCACCTTCTAGGAATTCTCTGCTTCTGGTATTTGCTTGAGTCAATCAGCTTTTCATCCCTGTGACCAAAATACCTGACAAGAACAACTTAGAGGAGGAAAATTTTATTTTGGGCTCACAGTTTGAGAAGTTTAGTCCATACATGGCTGACTCCCTTGCTCTGGGCCTGAGATAAAGCAGCACATCATGGCAGAAGGGCCCAGCAGAGGAAAGCTGCTCAGCTTATGGCAGCTGGGTAGGAGAGACAGGCACAGGACCAAAATATAAACCCCACAGGCACATTCCCAGTAACCTACTTCCTGCCGCCACAGCTTACATGTCTACAGTTATTACCAGTAGTACTTTCAAATCATTAATGCAAAAATTTAAAAAAAAAGTCAAATGCAAAAATCCACTGATCATATTACAGCTCTCATAATCAAGTCATTTCTCCTCTGATCATTGCTACATTCTCTCATATATGAGTTTTCAGGGGATACTTCATATCCAAATCAGTACATTGTCCATTTTTACATTCAGTTGTTTATCTTTTCCTCATTAATCTCTATAAATTTTGTCAATAAAGATATTCCAGCCATTTGCTTATGTTTTATTTATGATGTCTTTCATCATGTAAACATTTTAAGCTTTTATATGATAAAACCCTTTTCTTCATGAAATTGGATTTCTAAAATTCTTCTTAAAAAAGCATTTCCTGCTAAAATTACTTAAGTCAAGAATCTTATTTTTTTTTATAGGATTACTATTGTTGCTTGCTTGTTTTTGTTATTGCTTTTGTTTTAAGGTTTTGTTGAAATTTATCTAGATTATTTTTGTGTATGGTGTGGGGTAGGGACCTATTTTCCTAGAGACATAAATATTGATCCAAAAATATTTATATCAGTCTGTCAATTTTTCTTGAAGACAACATGCTATTCTTTTTGTGTACTAAATTCCGTACACACACAGGTTTATTTCTGGGTCCTATTGCAAGGAATCAGAGCAATTTTTGTTTGTTTAATAGGCAAGTGCTCTGCCACTAAGCTATACCCTGAGCCCCTTGCTGGAGTAATATGCAAGTGTATGAAAAATTCATACATATGAGAAATTCAATGAAATAAAATTTCATCCAGAAATTCATGATATTATTAAAACCAAAAATAGAGTGATATTGGCCAAATTATATTGTTATATTATGTGCATATATGAATATGTAACAACTATAATCCAAGTGGCTTGGGTGGCTGAGGCAGGAGGATCGCAAGTTCAAAGCTAGCCTCGGCAAAAGCGAAGTGCTAAGCAACTCAGTAAGACTCTGTCTCTAAATAAAACACAAAATAGGGCTGGAGATGAGGCTCCGTGGTCGAGTGTCCCTGAGTTCAATTCCCAGTACCAAAAATAAACAAACCATAATACACAATAAAAAATGTGGTTATAAAAACCACACTAATATGTTTCATCTCCTAGAACTTTCTATTTCCTCTAACTTATTTCTTCTAACTTAATAAACACCATGAACATCTTAGACAAGCCGTAGAAAAGGAAAATTTCCTAGAGGCAATTGTTGCCGTGGTGTCACCACTATTTAAGGCTCCCAGATTAAATTAACAGGAAAGGAACATGTATGCAGATATTTGAAAGTGCCGTTGAAATATTTGGAAGCCTTTATCTCTCAGGTGGCCTGGAGATGTACATCTCATTTACTAAGGGGCACATGGGAGTATCCAATGTTAACTTTGTGTCTATAGGCACTCTCTGAGCCTGGCACTTAGAATGGCATGCTGAGGGTCTCCTGGTGACATAGTTTGGGAAGTAGGAATGGTCTTGGCCAGTCCTTTGGACTTTAGTCTTTGAAACAGGGAACTGAGCAGATGAGGTTATGACTGCCAGTCATCTAAGACTAGGGATTCTTTGATAGACACAGATAAAGGTGTCTTTAGAAGCAATACCCTTCCTCTCTCCCCCAAAAAAGCAAAAACCAACCTCCACTCAAGGGCTTGTACACAGTCAGCATGAGTTAGGGAAGAGAGAGAGTAGGTTCATTTTTGTCTTACCACCTGCTGAGTGGATTTAGAGAGTGCTGGATGAATAAGCACAGTGCAGCCAACAGGGGGCTTTTATGCTGCAGGATAAACTTGGGCTTTTTCAAGTTAAAGCATGTTTGGATTTCCTTGCAGTTCAGGGAACTCATCAGGGAGGATTTACCACTTCCAGGTGACTCAGGGAATCACATCAATGAACTTGGAATGATGACAGTCGTGTTGCACCCAGAGGATGGCAGGAGCACGTACAAGTGTTAGATGGGGCTGAGAACAACTAGATCCTATTCAACTGCAAAAGTTTTTTATTCAGTGAGAGCAGAGACCTCAGAATAATTTGGGAGGTTCTGCATTTCCACCTCCTGCATTCAGTCAACTCTAGCCAGTAGAGCAATCAGGTGTATGTATTATAGGTGGGTATATATACACTGAGTATGAAAAAATACAAAACCATCACCTGTGCTAAACTCAACCTTCTTTACTCTCACACCCAGTCTCTCATTTCCTTGATATTCTTCCATCTACCAACCTAGTTCAGAGCCTGTGCTGTCCAATATGGAAGCCACTAGTCACATGTGACCATTTAAATGTAAATAGATTCAAATCTTTCTCACACTGAACACATTTCAAAAATTCATCATAACATGTCCGCCATAGCAGAAGTTTCCATGAGGAGGTGCTGATGTGCTGAGACCCAATATATGTGTTTCTACAGTATGGTTTCTCTTTGAAGATGATTCAGCCCAATAGGAAGATAGGCATTAAGCAAGTACTCTCTCGAAAACTCAGCAATAACAGATTGTGATTGCACTACAAAGATAGGGTACTGGGTGCTTGGAGAGAATACAGTGTGTCTGATTTGCCTAGATACCCCCTGACTGCTAGCTTGAGAAGGGAAGTATAGGTGGAGGCCTGAAGAATCTTTGGAAGAATTTTCTCCCACTAGAAAGTATGCACTCATGGAGCAGTGCAGGGTAGGATGGGGATAAGGTGATAAAAACAGAGAGAGAATAGAGCAGGCAAGAGAAATAGAAGAATAAGTTTGTCAAATGTCTCTGTGCTTCCCCATCTCTGCTTGTTTTCAAGCACTAATAGATTCTTCTCTCTGATTAATTCTGTTCCCTGCTACATCCCCCCAAGCTCTATTCAAAATTAGGTTTTACCCAAGATAAGTCAGAGTAAGAAAGATAAGAACTTTTAATTCCTAACATTTAAATTAAATTAAAACTGTCATTCTGTACACATCTAGCGGAAAGTGTCAGGCTCAATTTGCTAACTACCGCCTAGAATGAGGAGCAAAGGCACACAGCACATGAGCAGGCAGATCCTGGTGAATGCACAGAAAGTACCATGGAGTCAACAATGACCTGTGCATGGAAGGGCCAAGGGGAGCATTAGGAAAAATCCCATTTTCCCGGGGAAGAGAAAAGTAAGGACAGGAGAAAAGAAGCCAAATGTAAGTGAAATTAATTAAAAAAGAATTTGTAACATGGCCCTAAAATTAGACTGAGCTGGCAAAGTTTTCATCTGAACATTATTTATGGAATTATTTCATGACTTACATGCTCCCTCCCTAAACAGATGTTTCCAGAACAAAATTATAAGAGAAAGCCAGCATTTACAACAAAATTTCCAAATAATGTGCTCATCTGCCTAATTGAAAGAATAAATACTAGGGTGGAACTGAATATTTAATTTTAATAAGCAAATAGCTCAAGTTGGAAAACAGCTACTATTCAATGTTCCATTCTACAGCAGTCAGATGAAAATGAATTTTAAGTTAGCTCCTTTACAACAGAAACAAAGATATGATTAAGTGGAAATTCTTAAAAATAATTCCAAATTTTGTTTTAATCACTGATTTGGGAGAAATTTAGACAAGGAATTGTCAAGTGAGAAAAGGAAGAAGCAGAGAAGAACATAAGAAGCAAGTCATGTTTAAAAACAAACAATGTGATAAAACCCTAATGAAGACAGAGAAAAATTGCAAAGGTCGAGCATCCCTAATCTAAAATTACAAAATAAAAGTTGCCCTGAAATCTGAAATTTTTTGAGTGTCACATCAGCACAGAATGTTTGTAATGTGTTTGCAAAATTAGGCAAACCTAACAGTTTTCACCTAAACATCCAATTTAGGAAAGATCCTTAGAAAAAAATCACTGCAGAGACATTACAGATCATTGTTAGTGGGAGGTCTGGGAAGACCTCCTAGAAGAAAACTGCAGACGCTGTGAAAGATGAGAAGGGCCTGCCTGAACCTGCCAGCAGCTATAGGGTTGGAGAAGTCATAAGGTCCGAGGGAAAATCAAGGGAACAAAGAACCAGTATTCTGATTGCAATGTGACAGAGGACTGGTAAGAGGAGTTGAAGAAAATGGAAGGGCAACCTGAAACACTTATAAATTTCTTCTTCTGGCAACCCTCTTGCTATGATTTAGATCTTGATTTATCTCTCAAATGTCCATGTGTTAAAGTCTTGTCTTCCAGAGTGGTGCTATTAGGAATTGGTGGAGTCTTTAAGGGGTGGGCCTAAGCAGGAGGTCTTTAGGTCCCAGGTATTGTGCCCTCTAAGGGGATAATGGAGCCTCTCTCTTTTGCTCCCTGACCATAAAGTGAGCGGTTTTGCTCCACCATGCCCTCCAACCATGAAGTGCTTCCATAAACCCCATAGCAATAGGGCCCACTTGACTGTGCATTAGAATGTCCAAATCTGTTAGCCAAAATAAATCTTTCTCCTTATAAGTTAATCATCTCAGGTATTTTGTTGTCATGACAAAAAGCTGACTAACAGAGGTAAATTAACATGATTGTTTAAATTACTTGAAAGGGGGTGCTAGAGATTGAACCCAAGATCTGCT